>JAQIXD010000587.1:0-23834 GCA_034699985.1 Minunthozetes semirufus | reverse complement strand
TTGTTTTCTGAATTTAGGCACATAAGTCGTGATCTTTCGAAAACGAGAGATTGCTTTCTGAATTTAGGCACATAAGTTATGATCTTTCGAAAACGAGAGATTGTTTTCTGAATTTAGGCACATAAGTCGTGATCTTTCGAAAACGAGAGATTGCTTTCTGAATTTAGGCACATAAGTCGTAATCTTTCGAAAACGAGAGATTGCTTTCTGAGTTTAGGCACATAAGTTATGATCTTTCGAAAACGAGAGATTGCTTTCTGAGTTTAGGCATATAAGTTATAATCTTTCGAAAACGAGAGATTGCCTTCTGAATTCCAGACACATATAAGTTATAAGATCATAAATCTTTCGGAAGAAGAGATTATCTTTGAATCCAAATTGAAAACGTGTATAAATTCTAATCTTTTAAAAGGCAAATGTGTATCATAAACCATCACAATATCTTACGAGGGGTATTGAAATTAAGATACCCGTGATAACCTATTAATAACCAAATCGAGGCTGACATGATTAACACGTGGTTAAAATAGAACCTAATTACCCAACATCTCAGAAGATTGATAATTTAATCAACTAATTAATAAAAAGAGTAAATGAGGAATGGATAAATGAATGAGTGAATGATTACCTTTACAAATGAATGTTAGAAGAATATTAATGATAGAATTAGTTCCGCAGATTGAAGTTAAGAGCAACCACAACGACACCTCATCCTCAAATTAATTAAAATAAGATAAAAGTAAGAATATTCTTTAATTGAATTAGAGATAGCAAAATTTTAGTACGAATCGAACTCATACACAATAAAGTGAGATCTTAAATCCCACAAGTGGTCCAAAAACGAGGCGGATATTCCCCGATAAAAATTCAAGTCAACCATAACTTGAATGCCTAAGAATCACTAAAATGCCTGAACTTAAAGAAGTTTTAATTACACCCTTTTTTACAGTCCTCTCTTGTCTCTCATTTTTAATAGTATTTTATATAATTTATAAACTATTCATGGCATTTAATGACACCTTTTAACCAAAATGTCTAAAATTTTACTGCTTCACTCAATTTTTTGCCTATTTTTTGGCAAAATCATTTCAAACGAAAATAACTTTAGAAATTATAATATATCTAAGCTATCAGCCTTAGCCGCACACGGGGTCCAATTGAATTACATCGGGACCGCGCGTGTATTTCCGGCTAGTTGGCACCATATTTTTAGACTAAAGTTTCCACACCTTAAAACAATGAATTGGAAGCCAGATAGATTTGAATGCAAGTCCAACGACACCGTTTACCGAAACCATAGATTCATTCAATTTGATAATACAACCCTTTTAAATGGAACTTATTTTCAAGTTAATAAACCGGTCTCAGCCAAAGTGGAAATATATAAATATATGACCAATTTTTGTAATATTATCAATGATAATCTTCAAAAGATAAGCAATTCCATCAATGAAGTTTATTCAAATATTGCTGACAAAACTGAACACATTATATTCAAACGGCAAAGAAAGAGAAGAGCCCTATTTGGATCAATAATTGCCCGTGTAGGCCAGGAGCTTTTCGGCTTTGGCCTCGACTCAGACAATAAGAAAATGATAAAAAAGATGAAAGCCTTTGAGGAGTTAATGAATAATGATCATAAGCATAGTGTTCTAATGGAACAGCATTTAATGGGAATAACTAAATTAGAAGATATCCGTTCTAAGAACGTTAATAAGGCAATGAATACTCTCGCAAACCATTTATCTAAAATTGATGGGCAAATTCAAATCTTTAATGACAACATGAATTATTCTTGGATATATGATTCAATGTTAGCAAGGTTTTCAACCCACATTTCGGAAATACTCACACAGGAAATATCCACTCTCTATAACTTAACACTTGTTAATACTATTTTTCATTCCTTTGAATTGTCTATGTCTCAACTCCAGAATGGTTTGTTGCCCCCAAACTTGATAACAAAAAAGGTTCTAGCTCAAGTCTTAGATAATGTGAATTATACGGTTAAACCACATTATGATATCGCTATTGGTGTACAAGATATTACTGATTATTACACAATACCACTCATCTCCACTTCCGTAATAAATCAAGAGCTGTTAATTAAACTCACGATTCCGTTGAAAAAGGTCGGAAATAGTGAAAAATTTGATCTTGTTCAAACAAATAGTCTCCCGATTCCTTGTACCCGTCCTAATTGTAATCTTGGTGCTGGAATCTCTAACTTTACTAACTATGTGCAAATTTTACTTAATAAAAACGCATGGTTAATTAATTATAACACTAAAGAAATTGAGGCAGAGGTGGATCAAAGAGAAATGATATGCCAAAATAATGGTGATAAACTGATGTGTTTCACGTTTGAACCCATAATATTTAGCCGTGTATCAGAGTGTGTGAATGTAATATGGAACTTAAATCAATCAGAATGGCATAATAAGTGTCAATTTTTGATGTTAAACTCAGTAAAATACAAACCAATTAAAGTGATGACAAATCTATTTGTCGTTCATAAGTCTGAAATACTTGATTATGATTATCGTTGTGCACAAAAGCCAACTCAAAGAATGCTTGTCAGAGAATGGGCTGACACTATCTATCTGGAACCGGGTTGTATCATGTCCGCCAAGAATATAATTCTAGAGGGTTCGGTAGATTACGAGAGTAGCTCAAATATATCCATACCAATATCCGGTTTCGCTTTCAATAATCTAAAACTGACTGATATAGACTTTAATGAATTAGAACATAAGGAGTTTAAACCATTTGATTCAACTGGATTCAAGAACAAACTTAAACTTGACTCGTTCATGACCACAAGCTTATTGAGTCACATTTATGACAATAGCCATTTTTTCTATAATCGGTTAGATGGATTCGAAAGGTCACATAGTTTTACTACCTTTCACCTATCAATAGGTACTCTGATCAATTTATTTGCTAAACTCTTGACCTATTATGTAAACTATATAATTATAATCAAGTTATTACGGTCGGGTCACTGGTTCATAAATGTCCCAGCTTTAATTATAATTGAACCAGTCGGCGGATACTCCTTCAGTGACACAACTGAATTAATTGCGATTCAATTTGCAGGGATAATTTTTGATTTTATATTTTTAATCTCATTTATTTTATTTATAATAATCCTTTTATGGAAAAAGAAATTTAATCAAGTCGTTATTCAAAGCTATGAAGGCGAAGTTAAAATGAATTTCCCTGGTTCCAGACAGTTATACATAACTTTTCCACTTAATACTGAGCAATTTTTTGTCAGAAAACATTCCTTGATTAAGCTGGTTGTACCCATTAATTATATTCCACGCCTCAACACAGTACTTCAAACTGCTGTTCATGTATTTCTATTGGCTACGAATTCTCATTTTATCGTAACCAAAAGAGGAGAGAAACTTGGTGTTCTTTTGTCTACAAGTTTAGAAGTGCGGTTCCTAACTTACTCCGCTCCGAACGAGACCAGTATTGAGTCATTCCTCTTATTTGTCCCATTTGAAATAATAAAATGGAGAGGAAATTCTGAACCAAAAGAACTTGTCGAGTCGAGGTTTGGCATAGCCACCTTAAAATTAATTTAAAAATTAATTAAATTGATAAAGTATTAAAATTTTGTAAATTTTGTAAATTTTATAAATTTTGTAAATATTTTCGGGATTTGTAATTTCCATAGAAAAACGGCGCTAAGAAATAAAATCACTCCCTCAGTCCTTGCATCTCGAGCTGAAGAGCTAGTTGAGACTTCTGAAGACCCGGAGAGCAGGGCTGACTCTCCTATTTACGAGACAATTGATCAGTCAAGTAGTGATTCATCGCTTGAGTTGTTGCAGTTAGCAAATTTACTGGATGAGCACAACCCTTATATAGAAGATACTATTAGAAATATCGTTACTACCATAACCGGCCCTTTGACACAGACCTTCACCACAACAGTCCGAGAGAACCCGGCATATAATACCCGATCTCGTGTTCATATTCCTGACCGGGGTAGACCCTTATTTGACTCGACAGATTCAAGTGATTCATTTGAAGAATCGATAACAGCGAATAGAGAATCGACTGAAGGATCGATAACATCCATAGAGCAGACGTGTATTGAAAACCCGTTAAAAAATACTAGACCTAAACTTTATTTACCGGATTCCCCACGAATTGAATATAACTCGACCGATTCTGAGGGATCAGTTGAAGACACATATATCGGTTTCCAGGAAGCCACGCTTAGATCACCTGTAGGTAATCTAATAATCAATAGGATTATACAAACGACATCAGAATCATCCACATCAACCCAGGGAAACGCATACCAATTCCCCGATTTAATCGACCTTCAGTCGACACCTCGAATTACATATACCTCCCAGACTGTTAGAATCCAGTCTCCCATCCCTCAATACGGTCAATTGAATCGGACTTCATTGAGTCCGATCTTAGATTGGGACACACCCATCAGTACCTCGAGCCTTGGGTCGTCCTCACCCGTTGAACCAGAATATAGTGTCCCACAAGTGCGGTACGTGAGACCCTCCCATATCCACCCATTAAGTCGAACCCTATTCCGGAACCAGACCCCTCCATTGGCGAATCCCTTTTCGTTTATAAGGAGACCTCGGACCTCGGCATTTAATAGACCTCTTCCCGCCATACCAACTACAACTAGTGTTATAACTTATCAACCAGTCGTTCCGCCAAAAGCAGGCAGCAAGCCTAGAACATTTAAAATGCCATTAGTAAAACCTCAATTTTTTTCTGGAGGCCGTGACGAGTGTGCCCGCACGTGGATTTTAAAATATGAAGGATTAGCTCCAGCCAATGGATGGAATACTGACTCCGACATGATAACACATCTTTTACCCTATCTTGACAAAGCTTGTTTGACATGGTATCTTACTGCGGGCTTTAATGTGAACAAGGCTACCTGGAAAGAAGTGAAAGAGAGTTTCCTGAGATTCTTCGATCCATTGAGTTCTAATGCTCAGTCTATTGATAATCAATTAAAGTCTCGAGTTCTCAAAGAAGGAGAAACTTACGTTAGTTACTTCCATGACGTAATCGACCTTTGCAAAAGAGTTGATGAAACTATGAGCGAAAGTAGGATCTGTAATGAACTTTTGAAAGGTCTCGGTGGAATAGAAAGACAGCTTATAGTAATGCTCCAACCTAAGACTGTCTCCGAATTCTGGGATTCACTAAACGTGGCTTTGCGAAGCTTAGAAATGGCTCAGGATAGGAACGACAGGACAGAGAAAAATGGATCTATTGCTAAGACCGAACGGTCATCTCCTGTACATTCTAACAATTCGAATAATGAAACTATTAAATATCTTATTGATGAGTTGAAATCAGTTAAAGACGAACTCAAAAAGAAGGAGAAAAGAGTTCATTTTGAAAAACCAGTGTCAAATATCAATGAGATGTTGAGAGCCTTGAATTTTGAGGAAAAACCAATATCAATGCTTGATCAAGGAACAGATGAAAACCAGGTAATGGATAAATCACTTGAAGAGGTTTTGCAAGCCCTGACAAATCAAATAACCTCAGTGAGAGATGATATGAGGAGAATCCAGGAACGGCTTCCAAATCCCAACAATTTTCGAAGTAATAACAATTGGAGACCAAGCCCTAATTTCAATCAAAACCCTAACCAAAATAGACAGTTTAATTCACGGACTGTTGATGGAAAGCCTAGGTGTTATAACTGCGGGCGTATAGGACATATTTCCAGATTTTGTGAGGCTAATCTTCGAAATAATCGAGGTCCTCCTCCCCCACCTAATATGCCTCCACCTAATATGCAGAATCCTCAGAATAACAATATGGGAAACTGATTGAAGCACCGGCGTCGATCTTATCAATTGGTGATAAACTAATTGAAATTAGTGTACAAATAAATAAACAAGATATTAATGCAGTCCTTGACTCCGGTGCTGTAATTTGTGTGATGAAGAGGTCTGTCGCCTTAGAACTGAATGTAAATGTAATAGAATTAGATGCAATTACTGCCCGTTTTCCTAACGGTAAAAGAAAGACGTTAAAAGAAGGTTGTATCGTAGAAATAATGTATGCTGACAGAACTGAAGTCCTACCATTATATTTATTAGAAACAATAGGACCTAAGATACTACTTGGGTTACCATTCTGCTATAAGTTTAATATAAATATACAATTTTTGCATGACACTTGCGAAGTTACTAGTATTTATAATATTTCAACTGAAGAGTGCACTCCATGCCTTCGCGTACATCAAACTCAGGAACTTCCGGAGAAGTCTATAACCTGGGTCAAATGTTCATGTGTATATAAAAATGTAGATATTATTCTTAATAATAAGGTAAATATCCTATTAGGGAAAAGGGTTTATATACCTTTTTGCACGCTTAGAGTTGGTGATCATTCCTGTTTTGTGCCATTTCTGAATATGTCAAACCAACTACAATATGCTTATAATGATATGAATATAGGAGACATTGAGATAATTGGCGAAAAAGCAGTTTTCAATATAATTAGTGAAGATGTCGAACACCAGTTAGATCCTCCTCAAACAGAGATTCCGATTGGTTTCAAATTCAAAATAGACGAATCTCTTAATTTAGAGCAGAGAAAACAAATAGATAATTTCTTACAAGAAAACATTGACTTGTTTGCCTTCAATGAGAAACAAATCAAAGAAACGACTATGGCACTACACCGCATAGAAACCGGTTACGCCCAACCCCTTAATTGTAGGCCTTACAGGACTACACCAAAGGAAAGGGAAATCATTCAAGAAAAGATAGATGAACAATTAGAAGCAGGGATAATCCAACCTTCTGAGTCGCCCTGGGCTTCACCCGTAATATTAGTTGAGAAACCAGGAAACCGCTGGCGTTTTTGCGTCGATTATCGTCGGCTCAACGCCGTGACCCTACCCAGTAATTGGCCGTTGACCCGAGGTGACGACGTTCTAGAACATTTAGGAGGTTACGACCTTTTCACCTCTCTTGACGCTAGATCAGGCTTTTATTCAATCAAAATGAGTGAAAATGATCGAGCTAAAACCAGTTTTGTGTGTCCCTTAGGGCAATACGAGTACTTGAGAATGCCTATGGGTTTAAGGAATGCTCCAAGCAGTTATCAGAGGTTAGTCGATATGGCATTAAGCAATTTGAAATGGAAAGTTGCGTGTAGTTATTTAGACGACATTTTGATAATGTCTAATGGTTTTGAGCAACATATGGAAAGATTGAAGCTAGTGTTTGATCGCTTGAGGAAAGCAAATATTCAGTTACACCCTGAGAAGTGTTTTTTTGTTCGCAAAAGTCTTAAGTTTCTTGGATTTATCGTAAGTGGTGAGGGAATAAAAGTAGATGACGATAAAATTCAAGATATTATTAAAATCAAACAACCAGAAACAATTAAGGAAATTAGAAGTTTTCTCGGTACAGCGGGATATTTCCGAAAACACATAGAAAATTTCAGTTTAATCGCCAAACCACTGACAAACCTCACCCGTAAAAATATTAAATTTATGTGGGATGACAGTTGTGAAAAGGCTTTTGCTGAGTTGAAGAAGCGATTGACTACAGCGCCTGTTCTTCGCCATTTTGATGATAACAAAGAGGTCAAAACAGAGCTACATACCGACGCCTCAACAATAGGTCTTGGCTCTGTTTTGGTCCAAATCCATGACGATAAGGAACACGTTGTTTCTTACTTGAGTAGACAGCTGAACAATTCCGAGAGAAATTACTCAGCTACAGAACTAGAGGCGCTTTCTGTTCAATACAGCTGTCTTAAACATAGAAGTTACCTTAAAGGTATTCACTTTACGATAGTGACTGATCATCAGGCTCTGACGTGGCTGATGAACCTTCAGACCCCTAGTGGCAAATTATATAGATGGCAATCAAAACTGATGGAATTCAATTTTACTATAAAACATAGAGCGGGTCGGGTTAATAGTGATGCAGACGGCCTGTCCAGACTTCCGGTCAGACCTCCCGAAGATGAGGAGAGCGATATATCTGACCCTTTATATCAAATCAATATTGATGAAAGCTTTGAAAAAGAATTTCATCGCCTTTCATCAATAGATACTAATGATGACCTCTTTGATCTAACCGAAATAGATTATGATAACATCCCTTTTGAAGGTCCACCCATTGACGGGTTTTATAATATCCTAATAGAAGACAGAATAAGATTTCAGGAAGAAGACAGATTTTGTCAAAAGATTAAAAAAGAAATTGAATTAAACAGAGACTCAAATTTCATTTTTAAAAATGGAATTATTTATAAACGAACCCCAAAAGCAGACCTGTTCGTTGTACCGAAAATTCTGAGGCGTGATCTTCTGTATAGTCTTCATAATGAAGTATACAGTGGTCACCTTGGTACTGTAAAAACATATGAAAAATTGAGACGAGGGTATTGGTGGCCAATGATGTTTGCCTCCGTTAAAAATTATTGTCGGTCTTGTCTGGATTGTGTAATGAGAAAACGTCCACCCCACCCATTGAAAGGGCGATTAGGCACTCACGAAATACCGGTAAAGCCCTTCACTCATCTAGAAATAGATATCCTGGGTCCCTTTCCGGAAACGGAGGATGGTTTTAATAATATAGTAGTAGCCGTTGACCTTACCACTCGTTGGGTTGAGGCGGCGCCAATTAAAGGACAGGATGCCGTTTCAATTTCGAGGTTTTATCTTGAAAACATCTGTTGCAAGCATGGCTACCCTTCGACATTGACGTCAGATAGGGGGCCAGCATTCATTAGTAAAGTGACACAAGAAATTTTAAGGAAGATGGAGATGAAAGGCATACTGACGACCCCATACCATCCCCAGTCAAACGGAGTAGTTGAAAAGGCGAACCAAGTCATAGCTCAAATGCTAAGCCATTTCATGTCCACTAACCAGAAACAGTGGGCCGACGTTCTTCCGTTTGTCATTTTTGCTTACAATACAAGTGTTCAAAAAAGTACCGGGTTTTCCCCATTTTTTCTGGTTTATCAGAGACAACCTGTCCTCCCCCCGGATGTAGTTCTTGGTATCGATTCTGGTAACCCATATATAGATCAGATTCCAGATTTTATTAATGATTCCCGTGAATTAGCCAGAAATAATTTAATAGTTGCTCATTTGAAACAAAAGGATTATTTTGACCAGAAGGCCAATCCAACTGAATTTTATTGTGGAGATATTGTTTTCATATACAATGATGCACGAAAAGTTAAGCGGTGTCAAAAGTTAGTTTATAAATGGTTCGGACCATATGTCGTGACCAGAAAATTTTCTGATGTTAATTATGAAGTAGAAACACTTGGCCCCAGGAGGGCAAGAAAACGATCTAGTATTCATATTAATCGAATGAAGCTATATGATGGTGATAAATTTGACCCTATGATAGATGAATTTATTGAGGAAACGGAAGTAGACCTCGAGGTAGGTAACTCGGTAGAAGGGTCAGATAATGACCTTATCAATGACGTCAAAGATCCGAAAGCTAGCACTTCATTTGATGACCCACCTCCCAGTGCCAATGCTTCCGCCGAACTATCAGTAGTACCGTATCAAAGTAAGGGTTTAAATATAGATTCTCCGGATGAGAATAAAGAAAATGAGTATAATTATCAAACTAGGTTTGGTCGAAAGGTTCGACCACCAAAAAGGTATCAAGGAAAATAAAAATTGAATAATTTTGTAATTTGAATCAAGAGTAATTGTATTTATATTGTATTAGGAAAAAAGTATTTTATAATTATTATTTAATAAAATTTTGTAATAACAATGGTCAAAATAATAATAATATCGAACAATAAACAAATTTTTTTATAGAAATAAGAAGACGATATTCAAGATAACGTTAGATGGAAACAAAATTTAGAATTGAGAGTGTTCTTCGAGATCGTAATCTAAGTAACGAGTTTAAGCAATTTATCACCCCCAGTGAACCATCCATTTATAGACTCCGAGCATCTAATAAAAAGATTCTAATTGGCCCTACATTAAAAGGTTCTCAATTAAAAATTATCTCTGATATCAAGAATGACTCATTGATGGTAATCATGTCTGAAGAAAGAGAGATCTTTCTACTCGGATCTGTTTTAAGAAGTGGAAATCATTTCCGATTTTTCGGTGTTTCAAGAATTTCATCTGTTTTTGCCGGATATATCTATATTATTGATAAAGAGAGTAATGGTTTCTCAGCTCCAATAAACCCTATTATTGAAGAATCGTTTTCGGAGTTAATAATAAATCAAAAAGATAGTAACTCTAGTGCTAATATTTTTGAATTCCCAGCTACTATTTGAATCAACTCAAAACTATTGAAAACTAAGATTTTAACAGAAAATCATTCATATAAATAATAAATAATTGACTTCTTATAATATGCCTTTCCGTTTCATTCTAACCTTTAATTATTTTGAACTAATTGAAGGAGAGTTTGTCCGACGAAACTATTTCCAAAGGTTATCAATTCCGACCAACGAAACAATAATCGCACTTCAAGAACTGACTGAAAACATTAAAAATATCTATTCTGCTGTATCAGGACAACCTCTTAACGTTGAAAACTCACAGTTCGAAGTGTATTCACCTATAGAACCAGAATCTTTGATAGTAAATCATCAATATCAATCAGTGACAGACAATTCAGTGATTCGCATACTTGACAATTAAGACATTATGCCTTTCTCTAATGATTACGATGAAGATGACTCTGTGGATTTACACAGGATTACAGTGGCTGTAAAAATATTAGAAATAGATTTTGATATTGACATATTATCGGAATCTACTACCATAAAATTCAAAAAGCTCTGGTCGAAAATTTGCCAAAAATATAAGGAGTTATCGAACTCTGATCTTGAATTTAGAGATATAATTTTTGAACACATTGAGTTTCCTTATTTTGAAGACAGACAACTGGTAACTGATTACAACTTGGAACTCAATAATTTCTCTTATCTGATTGCAAAATTTCGAGCAAAAACACCGAACAAAATAATTCCAGATTGAAGAAGATATCCGATATATATATTTTATATATTTTATATATATGTTTTCAAACCACTATTTACTGAATATCGCAAATTAGAATTCGATGTGAAATCTTCCTTTAAAAGAGATTGAGAACTCTTAACATAATAAACATGGACATTCAAACACGAGTGACAGAGATTATACAAAATAAAAATTTTTGTGAAACTTTCAAAGATTTTATCCAAAAAAGTGATTCTTCGGAACTTAATGTAAGTAAGTGTGGGAAGACTTTATCCGTGATTGGTAATAACAATGGTCCACTTTTGAAGTTTTTCATGGATTTTGTTGATAATTCCTTTCTCTTGATAACTAATGAATATAGACAATTATATGCGATTGGAATTATTAATAAAACAACTGACAATATTCTCTTTTACGGTGCGTCCTGTACATCAAATAAACTCTTTTTTCGAGCACGTCTTTATCTAATTAATGAAGATAGAAGTGGAAAATCGATTCAATTGAATATTAATGTCTCAGATAATGAACATAATTTATTAATTATTCAAAGTGAATACAACTCGGAGGCGACAGTACATCGTTTTAAGGTGTAAATAATCATTATTAAAAGAAGTGAATGTCAAAAATATTAATTTGTGACAATCAAGACTATATATTTGAAGTCGACTGTGTTCAATTGAACTCAATTTTGGATTCAAAATTGAATCTCATGACAAACTGTTATAATAAAAAAGCTAAAGGATATTTCACTTATTTGAACTGTCAAAAATATCAAATACATTTTATAAAACAACTGATAAAAATTTATTGTGAACCAGAAATATTAGTTGGATTTAAAATACCTTACCTAATAAAAAAGATTTTCAATTATTACATAACAAACATTATATTAGAAGTCATAAGCGGATTAAATCCACCATTGAATCTAGAATTAATTCCAAATTTTGAATCACATTTACATAATTGTACTAATTGTGTAATAGGATTCGATTGTCGATTTACAACTTTCAGATTAAATTCACAAAAAGAACTTTTTAAAGATTGTAAGTCACAAACAAATTGTCAAACGAGAATTGAAATTCTTATAAAGAAATTATTCCAAACGAGTTCAACAGAAATACAAACATTAAAATTTATAATTACTAAACAATTATTAGAAAAAAGATTATTGAAAATTGTTGAATACAAAGGCATTTCAATGGAGTCATCAGTTCGTCCTAAAGTAACACGAATACCTCCCAGACGTATTCACGAAAGGCGACAAATTTTAGAGTCGCGACCCGAAGAAAAGAGGAAATCGGACCTAACAAAATCTTTAAAAGACGCCTTCGCTAAGATGAACGATTTGAAGTCAAAACCGGATTTAAAAGTCAAATTCAGCAATAAAACGAGATATCGTTTTATTCCAATAAATAAATTAAGTGACAAACAAATCGAAGAAAAAGTTAAAATGGATAGAAAAATTATAAATTATAAAGAAAAATATTACCCCAAAAATACAATTCATCCCATTCGTGATATGGAAAGTGATTGGAGTCTTGACGAAGCGAAAGACGAAGAAGTCCTTCCATCAATACTTTCAGAAAACCTTGATAAACTTGCCGGGAACTTGAAAAGAGATTATAATGAACGATCTGAATATTCAGATTCAGAAAGTGAGCCGGAATTACAAATAGTGACAGATCCTGAGGACAGCGACGCGGAAGACGTTGAAAAACCTAAAAGTTTTACCGTGATCGACACATCAAGTCAAAAGGATGAATTGCCAACAAAGGATCAAACTATCAATAAAGGACTTGAGAAAATATCTATTACCGGAGAAGAAAGTCCTTCACGAGAAATTCAAACTTCTTCCAAGATAGTAGAGTCTGATGAAGGAGTGTTTATTGAAGAGACACTTCCTCTTAGAATTAACAGCATATCAGACCCCAGAATCCGTGAATGGTGGAAACAAAACCTTGGCGGTAAAAAAGGTAATCCTCAAAACGTGATTGAGGTCTCATCAGATGAGGAAGAAGATATTAGTTCAAACTCTGATTTAATCATTGTTAATGAAATACAAGCCACTCCTTCGAGTTCCAAAACCCCTATAAGACCGGAAGTTCAAAATTGGTGGAACAAAAGTTTTGGTCAAAGGACAGGTGATCCCACAAAAGTAGTTGAAATTGATCCGAACACTGATGAATCGGAGGCTGAGGTCGAATGTAAAGCACAAACTAAATCAGTTACGAAGGTTCAAGAATGGTTTGAAAGCCAGGTTTCCAAAGCAATAGAAAGGCCTAAACAAAGTTTACCTCAAACTGAGGCGGAAAATAATAGTAGCTTGTCCAAAAAGTTTCCAGAGTTATGCAAAGCTCTTACACAAGTCACAAGGGTATCTGAAGTTGATTTAAAGTCCATGTTTTGTATAATATGTGATAAAATCTGGCATGAAACAAAAGAAAATGTTATTCAACATTATTTATCTCATATGAGTGATTACATTTTTTGTAGTCATTGTCCAGAGCGTTTCATTAATTTACAATCCTATTATGAACATACTAAAAATCTTTCTAAAATAACTAAGCCTTTAGGAATAGAAGAGTATAAGAGTGCTCAAAGGTGGTGTAAAAAGTTTATTAATTATATTGAAGAAAATAATGAAATTATGGATGAATACTTTCCAAGTATAAAAGTTCAATGCGGAGTCTGTCACCTCCTCGAAAAACTTACACTAACAAAACCGTGTTATAAAAAAATAGAAAAGAATCACTATAAAAAAGGGAATAAAATCGATTTTGATTTCGTTTATTCACATATACACAGACATTATCATTACCTACCTTTTATCTGTCAAGAATGTTATATTAATGATGTAGAGACCGAGTTTTGTCTAGATGAGACTGCAAGAAAACACTTGCTTGAGAGACATAAAATCAAAGACTCAATGACAATAACCAGAGATGAGCTCTCGCTTTATTTCATTAATAGATACTTTGTAAAAGGTGTAGCCAGGACTGTGAAATATGATATTGAAATGTCAGAAATGAAGATAAAATATTGGGAAAAATCAGGAAAAATATCAATAGATAAAACAAAAATATATAAATCAAATTAAAATACTCTTGTAAAAGGCCAATATTTCTTGTTTAAAGGTGTGGAATTCTAATTAGTTGTAAGTTATTGTTCATTCTAAAGTTGTATTAATAATCACCTAGAATCTGATGAGAAAATTGGTTTGTTTCGTGAATATCTTGAATACCATACAACAAAGACGTCATTTGATCGAGATCTCATACAATTTCACCATTGACGAAAAGAACGAAAATCACATTTGTACAGTTAAGACTAAAAATGAACAGGGAGTTGTTTTGAGCGCGTCTGCCTCAGCGAGAAGAAAGAAAGACGCTAAAGAAGACAGTGCTTATTCTTTGGTCACAATTGGGTTATCGATTTGTTGGCGAAAAATTCAATACTTGAAACGGATTAAGTTGATTCCCAACAGCCCTAATTGGCACCAACTCAGGAGAACATTGGATTCTTGTGAGATACAGAGTCTTCAAGTGTACCGAAATTTATTATCAAACTATATTCATCTGTGTTTACCTGATATTGGCATTCATGTGACATCAAAAAGTTGGGAAATAGTTGCTTATCTTTTGCAGGATTTACTCAGAAAATATTATAAAAACCACAATCGATTTAAGAAGACAAAGTACTCAGAGAAATACCCAAATACCTCGAAATTTCACCCGGAGAATAGTAATGATAATATTAAAGATAACGGAGTCTTAACTATGTATCGCGATTATCATTAATCAGTCAAATAAACTCAATAAATATGTCCAAATATTTGCTGCACAACGGATTTATGTCACACTGGTTAAGAATCAGATGTATGTCAATTCGAACTCTTATTGAGCATTTATATATGACTTATAGTTATTCAATTCGATGTAATGACCAAGAACAAAAATTCAAGGCGGTGAGACTTCATTTATTAACTGGTGAAATCATTTCGGCTATTCTTATGCTAAATGTCTCTGAATCAAAACTAAAGTGTGATCAAAACTGTGAAATCTACCAGTTAATTATAAGAAATCTTGACATTGATCTCAATAATTGGCTTAAGAAAGAAAGGGAAATCGAAGAAATGTGCTTACAGAAGTTTTATAAATTGCCTGATATAGGAATCGATGCCATAAAACTTTTAGATGATTACACAGGGCAAACATACACAACTCTTAAATTAACTCAACCTTATTTCAACGCCCCGTTAGGGATGACGTTTGAAAACTTATCAGAGTTCAAGTTATCAGCCTTCATGAATTTTATTAACACAGACGAATTAGTGTTTGGAACTGAGTTTAAACGCCACCGACAAGTCGTATTCGAATCCTTTGCCAACCTCGAGATTAATGCCCTATTAAATGTTACTTTAGAGTTGTTCCACCCTCGTTGGTATAGCCTTTCAACCTTAGATGATGAATATATTGTTGCGCAATACCGTTTACATAGTTCTGTTCATAAACTTAATGAGTTAAAACCCGAGAAAGTTGAATATTTACTCAACCACAACATTTCTTTGTAAAATCCGTTTAGTAGTTTATTTATATATATAAAACATAACACTGAGTATATAATTGTAACCCGAATACAACACAAACAAAAAAAAAGAGTTTTTGAATAGTTTTTATTTTTTTTTTAACCCATTCTTTTCCCCTAACCTCACCTTTAGGAAAATGATGTCCGACCCGGAACCGTCTACGAGTTCTTCTTCTCCGTCGAAGAAACGACGTTCGAAGAGTAAGAAGAGGCATCAAAGAGGGCCGATGCAAAACAAGCTTTATTACCAATACCTTACGAATTTGGGTGGAAAACTCCATCTTAACAGACAACGATTAATTGATGGACAACTCATTCATAATCATATGATTTATCGCGTTTATCATGTGATTTACTCTCCAAACCATAACAGCCTTCTTAAAAGCAAACAACAGAAAGTAGTAAACATCGAGGTACTTGTTCAACTACACGAGAAAGAAACAAATAAGTGTCAACGTTTTGGTGAGCTAGCTGCCTCTAAAGTACTGGAACATCTGAAGAAGAATCCTGAAGTAAGCCTGCGAGAGCGGATACCGCCAGAACTTCAGGAAGAGGCAAACAAAAGGAAGGCAACGAGTCGACCAAAACCTAAGCATTCCCAGGATCTTTATAAGAAGAAATTTAAGCCAGCGTCAATCAATTTGACTAGAGATCAATTGAATACTCAGAAGTCGTCAAATATAAGAACTAATGAGATCGAGGTGAAGAGAGAGACCGGCTTTATCTCAGACGACTCAAGTACTTCTGTTGGATCCTTCGATAGGAAGAGTATCATCGGTGGATTCGACAAGGAAGGCTTCAAATATCGACGCTTCAAAACGGAAGACGGCGAACCAGGACTAAGCTGTAAGTACATATGCTTATTCTGTGAGAGAGTGAGTGAGTGTGAGAGTGAATGTGAGGAACACCTCAAAACACATCTACCACCAAGTCATAATTGTGACGAGAAATGCGAACAATTTATTTGTGAGACGCACCTAGACCTAAAGGAGGTGAAACACGAAGAAGCCTGTGTTATTCAATGTTCACAAATTATTAAACAAGAACTTGACTCAAAATGGCCCCGAAATTTCTTGTTTGGTCATCACCCAATTGACTTTGCTTTTCACAATGAGATATTTGATTGTACCACTGATCCGATATTTCAGTGTGAAATATGCAGAAAGATCAGTGAAGCAAATCAGAGAGAAGAACCCAGGCTGTTCATGACGCTAAAATATTTTATCGATCATGTGTTCAAACATACTGAAGGATATTCTTTGGTCTGTAAAGAGTGCAATGAAGATTTCCCAATTGAACTTAGAATGGTTCCGAACAATGAATACTCCGCTTTATTGCATCTTCAAATTAAACATGACCTTTTCCCACAAATAATAAGCTTGGAGAATATCAGCCAAGAGACATTAATAGAAGTTAAAAACAAATATTTTGATTTGGGAGTTTCTATTTTTGAAAGAAAAGCTCAAGAAATTATCGCGAACCAATACCAAATATACGTCAGAACACTGAGTCAAATAATTCCTACAGAAGTAATGTACAAACCAAAACAAGAGTTAACCGAAGAAGAACAAGAATTAATCTTTCCTGAACTCTCAGACATGGACACATCGTTAATTTCCGGGCTAACTAACTGTTGGGGCACCTTTGATGAGGAACTATCAGAAGACGTTCCTTCAAACAATTATTTTATTGATTTTCAAACGGTTAATGATTATCTAAATTATCGAATATTTAAAAAAGGGATTTGTGCAAAAATTGAGACGCTCCAATGTGTGGACGACTTACTTAATTTTAATCCCGATAATGTCCTGAAACCAAAAGGACGTTACGATTATTTAATAGTTTTGTTGCCCATTGAAAATATTGTGTATGGGTTCGCCTTCGACTCAGCCAAACATTGTATTTATTCATTCAAAAACATTAGATCAGATGACCTTAATCTCATTATTAGGCAAATATCGAATAACAATGGACTAAAAATCCTGTACAAAAACGCAATTAAAAGACCCAAACACCTAGAAACGGGAAAAGACCTCAGAGATGACATATCCGTGAATCATAATATTTACACCACGCTATTCCTCGAGAACGCTTTGAACACTAAAAGAGGATTCTCAAATTTAGAAAATCTTTTGAAATATAAAGTAAAAATAATTGACGGATCTAACAAATGGAATTTACCTTCCAATTATCCATCCTTATGAAGATGAATAAAATAATATATTTTTAAATGAATTCACCAAATCATTGTTATAAGATATTTCAAAAACAATTTCAAAGCCAAAATAAGAAAATCTCTAAAATAAGTCTTAAACTATCTCATATACAAAAAGAAAATCAGAATTTCAAGAACTCCTTAAGAGTTTTGAATATAACACTAAGAGATCTTTGTGATCAATTCGAAGAAGTGTCTAATAAATTACATATAATTTCAATTCGAACCCAAAACATTTTTGAAGCTATCGAAGCAAACCAAAGTTATCAAATTTATCGTAAAAATTCAATATCAATAACAAGTACAGATACTACGTCAAGTACTTCAAGTTTAAGTGACAACAGTTTATCGGAAATTACAAATTCAAACCTTTATATATCACCGGTGATCTCACTAAATTCTATTCATCCAGACATTTGTGAACTTTTTGAAGATAACCAAGATCAGGAAGTATTAAAATCAAATAACAAGACAGAAGATCGTTGAATCAACATATATTTAAATATAAGAAGAAGGATATGAACTTTGGATTTGAATTTCAATTCGAAGGCAAGAAATTTCCTTTTTCTTCATCTGATCCCAAGAACCCAAAAAAGTTTCTGGAAGTTTTGCTTACAATCAAAGAAGCGGTGAATATCGAGATAAACTGGCCCTGGGATGAATTACTTGTCAAAAGTCACGATTTGTTGCCCCCAATTAGAATAGTATCACTTGATCAACTTATTATTAGTGGGTCAATTATAATATTAAAGAAAAATATCGTATAATTATTTAAATTATCACACAATATTTAAATTTAGTTAAGTGTTTAATTAACATAAATATATATACAAATTTAATAGTCATGGACTTTATTGTAGAATTTAGATACAATGGAAACGTGTATCCATATATATTTAAAAACTCACATAACACAAAAAAATTCATTGATATATTCGTAATTTTAAAGCAAAAATTTAGTCTAGAACTAAGCTTTCCACAAGACCTATTCATTGTTAAGAGAAACGAGAGCTCTCCTTCGATTAAGATAATATATCCAAATCAATTAATAATGAACGGTTCAATTATTATTGCAACCAAATCAAAACAATAGGCTAAACATTAATCAATGTCCTGTTTATATACATTGAATGGTTCTAATCTTAGAAAATATTTTAGTTTTGACATATTAATATGAATAGTTTTACCGAAAGGTATCAAACAACTGTTTTACTATTTAAAGCCAGAATAATATTACCAGACCTTAGCGGTAGAGCTATTAGAAGAACACTATATGATTTTCTAAGAGATATTAACGACATAAAAGAAAAATACGATAGAGTACGAACTCGAAGTCAACAAAAATTGAATGATTGGGAACATAACTCTTCCAGCCTTCGAAGGTTGATTTATGAACTCGAAGATATCATTAATTTAATTGAGAATACAACAAATTTCGCTAACCAATACGAGAGAACACAATTTAGAACTAGAATATCTGTTAGATTACAGCATATTTGTGCACTCTCTGATATAGTCCAAATTGATACATAAAAACCTATTTATTATACAATTAAAATGATATAAATAGCCCTGAATAAATGACCGAATATTACTTAGTAATAAATAAATCTAAAAAGGCCGAAGAATCGGAAATAAAATCAAGACGATTTGTCATTTATTCAAAGCTTAAATATCACGATGTTTGGCATGTTTTCACTTGTTCCACTGATAGAATACTAGTTGAATTACAGCGTGAAGAAAGTGATTTGTTTCCAAGAGTGACAAAAGGGAGAACCAGTTACATTCTAAAGAACTCAAAAAGGTTATGTTGTCAAATATATCGATTACAAACACTTATTAGACTTATCAAACTTCTCCCAATTATTATTAAGGAAAAGAAAGACTATTTTTATGGCTATCCTAAAATAGCTAATTCAATCGCTGAAAAGTTAATTCAATTAAATTTCAAAATAATAAATTGTCTTTTTCAAAGTTTGGGGTCTGGATATTATCGAAAGTTACTGAACGGTCATTCGAATTATGAAAACTGCTGTGACCTCCGTTTAGAACAAATCGAACATAGAGAAGAATACAAGGATTGGGTTTGCGATCCAATAGAGGGAAAGAGTTGTTCTCTACACTTTAAGAGATATTTACAAAGGATATCTTCAGAACTTTATTTCGATAAGTCCGTCCCAACTCTTAAATCACTTTCACTTTCCTTATATTTCAGAGGATACTTTGAATATCATTGTAAAAGTTTTTCCGAAGATTGTCGGTCAGAGAATATCAGACCTCTTCAGGAAAGCTTATTAATTTATGTGAAATAAAATAGACTTGTTATTATGTGTTCAGATCTGGAAAGTTGGGATGAAATAGATTTATTGTACAACTTTCAAGATTTGAGTGGACAAGTCTTAAATTTAGAAATATATTTGTGGGGTAACGGCCATATAGTTCAATTCAAAGTTAACTATCTGTTACATATACTTTCTGAGCGATACCACTTACTTAAATCAGGATTTCAAACATTAGACTGCTCCGAACATAATGAAAATAATTACCTAAATAAGTCTTTTAAATGTCAATTATTTCGAAATAACTTTACATTTGAATTCGTTAGATTATTCTCTATATTGAAACAAACAGAAGGAACAAACGGAATTCCTCATAAAATATTTAAAATAATTTGTGAAGTTATAAATCAATTTATTATTGAACTCGTGGGAAGGTTAGAACCCCCATTACCACTTAATCCACTGGCGGAGTGCTCAAATCATATAATTAATTGCCCGAGGTGTTTGTTAGTATTGAAAAAGAAATACGTCGACTCAATCAGAACTGATTGGGCTACAGCTTGTCATCCGGACTTTCCTTGTCAATCCTTTTATGAGCATACGATTGAAATTATAATACGTCGAATTACTCAATCGAACGAAACTATATTGTCACTTGAAGCTCAGACAATACTTGAACTTATTAATACATATTACACTAAAGATAGAGTTTTAAAGATGAACCTTATCTAATGAAAAGTATGGACAGTTGGTTGACAATAAGTTGTGATTTTTTAACCATAACTTTAGGCTTATATTTTAATAATCTTGAGACTGTTATAAGAGAAATAAGATTATATCGTTTCATGCTGATCGATAAGGTTTACAGTGAAAAAAGAAACAATTTAAAAGACCTTACTATAATTAATTCAAAACATTTCTTGAACAAAACCCTTAAACGTGACAAGTTGTTTGAAAAACTATTAAATAATTTAATTATTCTAGAAAATGTCTTAGATTATGGCAAGGAGAATGGAAGATTGGGGAATCATCGCTCACAACTAATCAATTATACTAAACGTATCAGTACCCTTCTCAGACAGATACAGTGCTGTGAGTGAACTATGTATAAATGGAATTCCATTGTCCATCTCCTCAGAGACCAAATACAAATGAATGATAAAAGTTTAAGTGCCGAAGATTACTGCGAAAGATTTGATTATTTATTGAAAAAATTCAAAGAAATCATTCCTTTGAAAGAAACCTTTTTGCTTAGAAGTTATATTCATCTCGAAAGATGCGATAGTCTTGAATCTTGTAACTTATTGGAACCAATACGTCAACATTTCCAACTAGAAAGTAAGGTGACTGAAGCAATAGACTTTTATCAAAACGAATCAGATCACACAAATACTTCGCGAGAAAACTATATCTCGTATTGTCAGAAAGTTCATCACATTGCATATTCTTTTTCGAATTATAATAATTACTTCGATAATTCGGAAACCGTTTTGCAGTCTCTAAATAAAGTTGGAACCAATAATATCAGTGAATTCCAAATTGTTGTGAGTTGTAGTGTTTATCCAATTAAAAGAATTGGAGAAAAGTTAATCAAATTCTACTGCAACTTTAGCTATTTACTAAAACAAGCTCAGAGAATTCATCAGGAAGATGTTAAAAAGTGTTTTGACTTAATCAATGTCGAACAACCCACAAAGAAACCCTATAATTACTGGCAAGTTAAGCAATTTGAAAGGATATACCTGGAGTTAATTGGTCTTGAGCAATGTATCGAGGAGTTAGATAAGGACCTAACTTCCCAAACATCAAATCAATTAGTCAAAAGACGCATTGTTAAAAGGTGTGAGGATTTGAATGTGATATTAAACGAACCCGGACATGGTTTCCCATTTATAATTAACAAGAAAAAGACTATAATTGAAACCTTTTTATTCACAGAAGTGATTAACAATGATAAAATATTGCATATAATTAATATTAAGCCACTTGGTAGAAAGCATAAGTTTCTTCCAAAAACTGTCATAAATCGTGTCTAAATCGTGTCTAAATCAGTTAAAAAGTTATGACTTATGATTCACAATAATGCACCCGAATTGGACTTCTACAATACTTGACTGGAATCAAATAGTAAGTCGTGCTTCTAGTTGGGAACTCATAAATGAAAGAAAACTAATAAAGTGCATCCGTGATCTGATAAGTGCATACCCAATCAAACAAATGGAACTAAGAGAAGATTTTATAATGTGTAACCCAGGAGATAAAGCAATTCATTTAAGATTGATTAATAGCTTCCATAAAGTCCAAGGTCCGTTATTTTCATTTAGAGAATTTCTTCAAGAAGATACAAAAGAAAACGGGAACTTAGTTGAAAGACAATCTATTATTCATACAAAATTAAATGTGTTGAATGAACTCCTCGAAAACTTCAATTGAGATGGTCTCTGTTGAGAACTTTTGTTTGAAATTGAGGTGTGAAATTCGGAATAAAGACACAACCAACAGACAAAGTGATATTATCCGTGAAAAGTATATTTTCCTCAATATTGACAAAGTGTTTGACATTGTTGAGAAATTTCACATGACATTTGTGAATAAGGCTTACTGCTATGAAATGCGATACTACAATTTAAATTCAAGAGTTAATCCTGAGAGCCAACGCCCCTACGAAACAAAAAGACTTAATGACTATAAGCTCGTCGCCAGACTTTATAGGGACTTCAAAAAACTATACGAGGATGTTGAAATTTATTCAAACGACATAAGTCACCAAAACTTTTTAGACAATGAAATTCAAGAAATTATAGTTGAAATTAATAACAAAATTCTACGACGACGTGACAAACTTCGAATAAAGTTTGACATTCTAAATCAAGACAATGAAGTTAAACATATCGCGGTAATTAAGTCAATAAAACGTGTGAATTGAGTGTAGTGTCTTTAAACATTTATTAAGAACACGAACACTTATCAAGTGTAATCAAATGCCCAGAGCGTTCCGACGTATTGAATTGAACAAACCAGTTGGTTGTGAATTCTATACTCAACCTAGGGAACAACCGATTAAATTTTACTTTCAAAGAAATGAAATACTCTTTATAACCTGTGAACTGTGTCTCCTATCATGTTCCAAAGCATATTGGACTACTCACATCTCAACCCACGAACACAGGATGCGACGACGCGATTACGATCACGATGAACTAAGGAGTCGACCGATTAGTCCAGACGTTCTTCGCGATGTTACCACGGACATCGAATATAACCAATAATTGTTAGAATAAATTCATTTATTAAAATGAATTTATTCCATTTTACGGTTATTTTTCAAAATATTAAATTCTATATAACTTTAGGTGATTATATATGTGTTAGTTCTATCACCTTTTTTGATATTTATGAGAAAATTATATATATCTTAGACATTGCGTATGGTCTAAGTGTGGACAATAATACTCATCTATTCTTCCTTGAGGGTGAAGATGACCCTTTAGGATTCTATAGAATTATACCTCATGATTCTATAATTAGAATACTTATACGTCCCCATCCGAACACCCAATATGTCCTTTGGGTGGAACCTGTTGATTAAAAATATGCAAGGTTATAACAAAGAAAATGAACAAAAAAATGAAATGTGATGTGATGTAATAGATTAGTAAATAATTCAATATGTTAAATAGAAATTAATAGTAATTAAAAACAAATAAAATATTAAAAATAATTTGATGTTTTAAATAGAAATTAATGTCAATAA
>JAQIXD010000586.1:0-23858 GCA_034699985.1 Minunthozetes semirufus | reverse complement strand
TTGCATAAAATTTATGAAATAAATTCAAAACCTTTTGAGTAATATTCTACCGATGACCAAACACATATAGCACATATAGACATCTACTACATCTAACACATCTAAACACAACTCACAATTCGGCAAAACTTAACATAACTACTCCCTTAACATCGCAAGTATTAAATTCAATCGATTCTAACCAAACATTTCGATTTTGATTAAATGGAGTTAAGACTTCTCTCAGAATATTTTGTAGTTCTTAAGGTTTTACCGAATTTTCAATAATTCAAGAAATTATTCCTCAGAAACCAAAACAAAATTTATTTATTTATAAACTTTTAAACGAAATTAAATGAAAATCTTTATATCAATCGAAATATAATAAAAACATTTCTAATATTTCTAAAATGCTTTCGGTTTAGTGTTTTTGTAAATTTAATTCGGAATAAAATGAGATAGGGTCTATATTTTCAATTTTATTCTTTCATTCAAATCAAACTCTTAAAGGTATAGTTTTAAAATCATTAAAAAATTATAATCAGATAAACATTTACATATAAATGTATTTTGGAATAAATATATCGATATTTAAGAACTTATGATGACTTATGAAATCATTGAATCATTTATTTTGAAATATTTTCTAATTATATAAAAATTATTTCAAAAATATTTTCAAACCAATAATTATATATTGAATGAGGATTTTATGTGAATTTTGATTCCAGTAATGAATGTTAGCTCAAAACAACTTCAAACAAACCAAATGTAATGATTAAGAATTGAACCTAAATTGTGATAATTATTCTTTTATTGTGATTATTGTCATGAATTGTCGAAATGTGAATCAAATGCCAATCAATAGGTTTTTATTTTATGATTTTATTTCTATTTTTTGATTGAATGAAAGTTTTGCAAAATTTGCAAAATATTTATCAAAAGAAATAAAATAATTCTTTTGAGGAGTTTTTGGAAGAATTTTATATCATTTCATAGTATTGTCGGCAAAAGAATGACAAAGAATGAAATACAATGAAAAACAAGATTTAAGTCACTTAAAAATAGCTCAGTTTTCGCTTCACTTGATTGTGACACTACTGACAAAAAGTCTCGTTTATATCTCTTTATTGGCAATGATTGGTTCAAATTGCATTCGAGAGCAGCCGATGCTGTTGTGATGCTGTGCCGATTCAGTGCCGCATCACTTATCTAAATGTGAATCATTCATCTCTTATATTTCGACAACCGTTGAGAGGAAAGCATTTTATACACCATATTATGTCTTATCGAAAATCATTCAAATGTTTTACAATATTGTAAAGCATTTGGGAATACATTTGGGAACACCACACAAATGGAAACTAATGATTAGGACTGAGGGGTGAGCCCCAACATATCACATTAGTTCTGGTGAACATCAATATTCACTCACAATTCGATTTTTTCAATAAAATTGACCAAAAACTCAATTTATTTAATAAATACAAAAAATGATCGTAACTTCAAAACTAATAATAAACTAAAAATTAGACCAAAAAAGAAACAATTAATCAAAAATTAACTCAATTGTCAACTGATTGTCAAATGTGTTAATAATGGGATCGAAAATAGCAATTACTTAAAGTTTCTGTGAATAATAGCTCTAAATGTCTGTCCTTTACTATTATCCAATTATATAATCATAACATAAGTATTGATAATCTGTCTGTTAAACGAAACCTAAAACATTTGAATGAATTATTTATAGGTCTTAAAAGGCAATAAGGAATTGATGTTTCAATAATTTGTTGAATCGTTAATATTTAGTTTTCTATATCAGTATTATTTGACCATTAGATCCTTTGAGCAATTGAGCAATTGAGCATGGGCATAACATTAAAATCACTTGAATTACATTTAAAATTGTATTTAAGACATTACAAACAAATACCAAATAATGAAAACATTTATTTCTAATTGATTTTTAATGTGTTTTCATTCAATTCAAATGATTTTATGAAACGTTATATTAATTTAATTTCGAGTAAAATATATTTCATTAAATATTTCCTAAGACTTAATCTATATTTAAGTTCATATCGTGATAGTCACGACTTATATGTTGAATAATATCATCTATTAATGTATGAGAAGTGCAAATATTTAAATGAAAAATGTCTTCGATTATATTCTGAACCATTTTCTCGAATTACCAGTTCTTAAATTTTTTAGTCCAAACGCAAACTTATACTGAAAAACAAAACTTAAGAATATTATCGTTATATTCCATTAATTTTAATTTTATTGAATATAAAGAGACGTTTTATTCAATGATTTATATTAAATAATAACTTAAGTCACGAAATCATTCATATTTAAAGACTATAAATGCATTACTAATAAATAGAAATAATTTGAAAAAATAATTTTATTTCCTAAAAATCAGGAATGAATAGACTCTTTCCAATTATAAACAATATACACATTATACACATCTAATATATTTTTATAGTAAATTCTTCATACATTGATGATATATCTACAGAATATTAAAATATATTAAAATTATGTATAAAATGAATACTTTGGTTTCAATACTAGAATTTCATGTTTATTTGTTTTGTTAATGAAATTTAATCTTGATTAGATCTTATTTTCTTTAGAAATCTGCATAAAATTGAGGAAATTAACATTTCAGTACTCTTTTATACATCTCTTATCGATGAGAATATTATTCTATTACATCATATTTCATTCATAAATGATCATGCTTATTTTTAAATACTTAATAAGATTCTCCAAAAATAACAATAAGTATGAAAATAATTTATGGGGATCAATAAAAATTGAATATTATTATTATGGTCCTCATTATCAATGATTATCAATTTAATGTTCAATTTCTCTATTTTTCAAAATATCTTCAGGATATCAATATGTGGTCTACAAATAAGTTGAATTCCACAATTAAGATACTGATATCCCTATATTTCATTATCATAATTAAATCTACAAAATTGGTTAGTCAAACAAATGTCTAATCAAATCACCAATAACATTTAATATGATTCCTTAATTAAGCATGACACTCTAATTCCAAAATTATTATTATTGATTGGTTATTTTTGTAGAAAACTAAAAATTTATGGTAAAATATAATTGATTTCAATTTAAGTAATTATATATAACTATAAAACTTAATATAGAATTAGAGAATTAATCAAAATTCTTGTATAATATTCTTCAAAAGAAAATATAAAAGAATATATAATTTATTGTATAGACAGCCAACTTATCACGTGATATGCATTTAAGGAAAATATAGTATGACTCGGAAGTTGTGAACCACTGAAAGGTTCTACAATAATCAATTCACGGAATTTCCATTGACTTTAACTGATTTCTCCGATAGAATAGTGTTATAAAAAGGGATTAATTTTGAAAATTAATGAAAATAAAACAAAACACTATTTATAACACTATTCAGTCGGAGAAATCAGTTATTATTGCTTTCAAAGGTTTAAACCTGACTCATACCTGGGTTTTTCCCAATAAAGGTCCTATAAATTACCTATAAGTCATACCTTACAATTTCCTTAAATGCTCATCACGTGACAAGTTGGCTGTCTATATTGTAGAACATTTCAGTGGTTCGCAACTTCAGAGTCATACTATATTTCCTTAAATGCATGTCACGTGACAAGTTGGCTGTCTATATTATAGACATTGTGTTTGTAGTGATTACTGGAAGACATAATCATTAGCACTAATTGACACTCAATTTAGTCCCAATTCAGACATGTTTTGTCCATCACTTCTATTATTCATAACAATTATCTAATTATAGCCGACATATAAATAAAGCAGTTTTTCTCAGTAAAACATTGAGCTAAACGAATAAGAAATATGAGCTCTCCTTCTTTAGTTAGTATTTATAAGAGTTCAAAGTAGCCATTAGTGCCAGCATGGTAAATGACCAACATACAGTTGTGACATGTGACAGTAAATGACATACATGTAGTTGTTATAATTCTCAATAAGAAGCTCTAAATCAACAAGATCAATTATGATTTTTGAATTTATAAAAGCCAGGGATAGTTTTATAATTAAAAACAAGCCCTGAATGGTCCATTAAATTGAATTCTATTGAGTGCTTTGATATCTTTTTTCATTTAAAACTTTTATGAATTTCAAATATCAATGTTTTTATGGATTTATACTTAAAAATAGCATAAAATATTGTTTTCATTCGGATTTTATTGAAAATATTTATTCATAACACAAAAGCTCTATCAAAAAGTCAAATTTATGACCTTACTTCTATATTTATTTCAATTCTTTATCCATTAGATTGTGAGAGAAAAATCAATCTAAAAATTGATTCTTACATTAGATTTTGGACTTTATATAGTTTTGATTCTCGATGTCTGAGCACTGCTTTTGTTTCATATTTTCAATTTTGAACCAAAAAACTGAATGAATGGCAAAATGTTAGGAATTCACTGATATATTGTTTTTGGAGAAAAAAAATTCTATTCAATGCGAGACTTATTCAGAGTTATTGCAGGAAATTATGATTTATGATGAGATTAAATGGATAGAGGATGGATAATAAGAGATTGCTCAAACATCTTTGTTCATTTTGTCGTAAAAATCTTTAAGAATCTCAATAAATTCCGATGCATTTCCTTTCCTCAGAGTTTATCGATTGAGCATTAGTCTGATCAATAATGAAAAAAGTATGCTTGCTATTTGCTATTTGCTATTTGCTATTTCATTACGATATGACTATAAGAAAAAATCAAGCTATTTTTAAAGACTATGAGCCTGCTATGCCATTATGTTATGCTTTTCATCTTTCATTTCCATGGATAGTTTATCCTTTGATGTTTAATTTATGATTCATAAATTTTGAGAATACCCTTCCCCTGATTCCCATATTCTGTCCACTCATGTATTCCAAAGGCATCCAAAATAGATTCAATCGGAATATAAACTAATATTTCACACTTTATTGGCAATAATTTTTCTCAAGTGAATGAATATAAAGGAATAGCAAGGTGATATTATAATTAATTTCAAATTTGATAAATCTCTCAATAATTTGAAAATTGATTAAATGGTTAACATTATTTTGTTTTTAAGCTAAATTTAGTCTTACATATCGTCAATAAATATAGAAGTTGTTTACCATTAGTTCAGAATCAGAGCAATCGATTGAATCCATTGAATAAATAAATTCAAAACTCCATTGAAAGCAACAAAAATGAATTTATTTGACAATAAACGGAGTTATTTACGATTTTTTTTCTCTTCATCTTTTCATTGAATCCAATGAATGAGATAATGGATTGCATTCAGAAGTTTAATGAAATATTTGGCTAATTATATCCGCACAGAATAAATATTACATTCAAATAAACGCCAATTGATTCATACCCTCTAATAATAATAACTTTATTTCATTCAATTGAATAAATGAGTGACTATTGAAAGAATTCAAATAAAAGCTATCATTTTCTGCTATTAATTATGAATTAAATTCACCCAAACATTGATCTTAATTATGTTTTAGGAAAAACTGACTTCTATTTTATCAATAGTTGAGTGACTTTTGAGATAATAGTCTTACCATAAGTCTTATCAAAAGATTTCAGTTCTTTAAGAATTCGTTGATTTTAATCTGAAGTTCACTTTAAAAAGTGATAAAAATTTAGTAACTTTTAAATAATGACCACTTTTTGTAGCCAAAGGATAGTTCACTTAACTCTCTCTGAACTTTTAAATCGGTTTTGATATAAGTTTTAACAACATTTCTTTCAATATAGACTTTGACAGAGAGCTCAACATTTTCTATGACGATAGCGAAGTTTCTGAGTATATAATCTCCGGTAGACTGCGCACCCCCTAGAGATCAGACCCACTTACCTCCGCTCACTTGGTATTGATAATAAAGAAAAGTTGAATGTTTATTTTCAATTTTTCTTTATTAATATCAAACAGAATATATTTTCTATTCTGGAATTAAAATATACTGCTTAATGGGAGTTATCGTCGTTTTTTAGTCTTCTTTGAAACCTTGTTTTATTTTTTATAAATGGGAGATAACTAAATAATATAAGACCAGTCAATACACTTAAAATGTGGACACATTGAACATCCATTGAAAGTGACCGCTGGCTATTGTATGAGTCAAAGGTATTCAACGATATATAAAATACGATAAAATGTCAAATAGTTGTATAACTTCGAAGTCGTTTAGAAAAAATACTTAATCTACTGGAAACGAGTCATAAGAATTTAGCCATTTATATATAATTATCATATGACTGGCTGAAGGTTTTTTATTATTGAATAACTTCAATATAGGTCTGTGTGGTCACTGTTAAGAGTCTGTCCAAAAGCAGTTATTATTATTATTATTATTATAAAGACCAAAGAAAAAGTTATTTAAACTCTCATTAAATGGACGACTAATTAATCAAATGACATATTTAACCAAAATGGAAATCAATAAACCTAATGACCTCACTCTCCAGTACATAAATCACTCTAAATGTCAAAATTGATTCATTAAATCAAATTTTATTTTATGAAAAACAAACAAAAATCTTTTCATTCGTTGATTTATATTTCAGTCATTTTGTAGTTCCGTTGGAATCGATTTTTTTTCGAGTTTTTCGATAAAAACAGACATAATTTGGTTAAATAACTGACTTTACCCTTAAAAACCTCATTTTTGCAAGATTATTGCACTCAATTGTTCCGATCCAATTTATTTTACATCTGAAATCCTTTATTCAAATTAGCCCATCATAATAGATTTATTGGTACTTTTTATAATGTTCAAATTATTCTTTTTTCAAAAACTATATTTTTTTCAAATTGACTCCGAGCACTCATTTTTCTTAAAATATCTTAAAATTTTCAGATAAAATGATTGAAATTCAATATTTTTATTGGAAGAAATAAATTTACTTTGATTAAAATTCTCATTAAATTCTAGCGAATCATCTGTAGAGCATTGATTCACTTAGTTATCCCCCAGTAATTTGTGTCGGAACTAAAATTGATTTTGAATTATATGAAATTATTCGGGTAATTTGGTTTATTTTCTAATAGATTAACTCTCATACAATTGGATGACTGAAATGAGTGCTGACATAAAATATTAGGAAATAAAATACCAAGAGTTCAGCGAAAGAGGTCTGACATAATGTCTATGTTTTTTGGTTATCTATTGATTTAAACGAATAGATTTTATAGAAAACGGATTTTAAACATATTTTTAAAAAGCAAAGAATTTCAAATGTGATTGAATTTATTGGACGAACATTTATAAGTTAAAGTGTGTTTAATAGATATCATAATGAGATTTCCATCACTTCTATTATTCATAACAATTATCTAATTATTTCCGACATATAAATAAAGCTGTTTTTCTCAGCAAAACATTGAGCTAAACAAATAAGAAATATGAGCACTCCTGAGCTAAATCAGTATTTCTAAGTAGTCATTAGTGGTGGTAAATGACCAAGATAGTTGTTATCATTTTCAATCAGAAGCTCTAGATCAACAAGATCAATTATTAATTTGGTCACAATTTGTCTTTAGATGTTATCCTTAAAACTCGAAGAAAATCAAATAAAAGTTAATTTACTCGAAGTTTTCTCTCATTTATTAAATTGAATTACAATCGAATTAATTGATCGAAATTTAATTGAAAAGAATGGTTTGATTAGAGATTTAAAGTCTTATAAATCTTAACATAACATCAAATAAGAAAAACATTAATTCTGATCTTTTTTGTAGACGAAGTGATAAAAAACATTAACCAAGAAAACAGAGGAAAGAAAATTCAAGAGAAATATCGTTCGATATTAGATTCACCTGAACTCAAAAGAGCAGTGGAATTATCAAGTAACACAAAATTATTCGTCTTATTTATTTTACGATTGTATTTATTTGAAATAGAATTACCAAATGCAGCTCAAGAATACCGAGTTGATGAAGAACTGGTCGACAGTTTGATAAAACAACTAAATCATGTCAACGAATTGGATAATAAACAACAGATTGTGAGCTCAACACAAACTCCAGTGCCATTTGATTTGATGGACAAAGAGAGGGATCAATCTTTTGAAAATAGAACTCAAATAAAAGCAAATAAAACTGAAATCAATTCATTGGTAAACAAAGTAAACATAAATACTAACAGAAAAGAAGAAGTTCTGAGAGAAGACAATCCATTGAGGGAAATGACCACAAAAGAGACCCCATGGTTGTCATCGTTCGCAACAGAAACCATAGAAACACAAAAACTAAATATTGAATCCGAAACTAATAAACAAGTGATGAAAGAAAACTCACCGGAGAATAGACGGACGCAAAACAATTATAATTCATTGCAAATCTTATCCCCATTTGAAGCCATAAAATCAGCAAAAAATCTAAATTCATTTGAAATTAATACCGGAACTGAAGCAACAACTCTTGTAATATCGATAACTCCACTTTCAAATGTTATTCAAACAGAGTTTGGTAAACAAGAACCAAAGTCATCCAATTTTAATGAGAAAAATGATATGAGAGCCAAATATCTTGGAATAGGTTCACATTCAGGTAGAAACAATATTTTAGAACAAACAAGAATAATGACTCCAACCGTTCCAATAAAAGCAGAAGAGAGTCAGAAAAACTCAGAATCTGATACTAATATTTCGATCACTACGGATACTAATGACAAAAATCCAAGCATTTTATCTGCATTACCCGAGCAAACTATTATTCAGAATTTGTCCCCAGTCAACCAAGTCAATCAAAATTCTAGGAATCCATCAGAAACGGCAATTGTAAGTCGAAACCAACAACCAATGCTTGATAATACTTTGGGTAAAATGACCACTGATTATAACATTCCAAATAAAATGGAAAATAATATTACTTTGGATTCAAAACTTATTTCAAAAGTTATTCGTAAGTTATTTCAAAAATTTTTATTTGTTTGTAAATAATTTTGAAAATAATTCAATTGATAGCCTCTGACGACAAAATAACTACATATCATTTAAAGAAAGAAGTAAAGCCATATCCCACTGAATACGAAGACGACAATTATGAAGGATTTACAACTGAAAGTGTACAGTTAACAGAGACAGCACAGACACGACAGACATCACAAACAGCCACATCTATTGTGAGCGTCAAAAGCAATGCAATTGATTCGAGTTTAATAAGTGATCAACAGTTTGAGAATAACTCATTTAATCCAATGTCCGTCAAAATTGAATCCGAAGACGACTCTCAAAAGATTAAACAAAATACTTTACATCACAACAATCTTGCAAAACAAAATATACCCAATTTATTAAATTTATCAAGACAATTCAATCAAATTCAGGACACAACTGAAACAACTGCACAAATCTCATTATTTAGTAACCAAAGAAGTGATAAAAACGGTTCTAAATTATTTGAAATTGAATATGATTATGATTCAATTGAAAAGTTAGTGTCAATTATCACTACAGAGTCGACAAAAATGCAAAATAAACAAATGGCAATAACCAATAATTTAGGCCATCATGGTGTTGGTGATTCTAATATAAGTTTGTACAGTCAAAATTCAGATCGAACACCAGGAGTAACAACAAATACTTGGTCTAATCAAACAACTGAATTGCCTTCACTTATATTTGATTTTAAGAAGAGATTTGAAGATATAGTAAAAGAATCACCATGGTGGCAAAAACTTACATTAAATACTAGGAATGCTGAGAATATCACAACAGAAATTCCATTAATAGAAACCACAACCAAACAAATAATAGTTAACTATCAAATGATCAATAAATTAAATGAAAGTTTTATCCATCAAAATGCAAATGAGCCGCCAGTTCTTAATGCAAAGAGTGGTCCCGAAATACAAGCGATTAAAGTTCACAATATTTCTAATTTGAATCAAACTTCAAAAAAGGGAACGCCGGATGATCCAGGGTCTAAACATTCATATAACCGGAATATATTGAAATCAATTTTAGATCATTTGGACAAAAAACTTGAAGAAAATCCACAAAAATCTGATGCAAACAATAAAACGAAAAAACGGATCACAAAACTCAGAGTTTATGACTTTGAGATTCACGACTTTAATGACTAATTTGTTGCCAATATTTAAGACAAATGTATATAAAATTCAAAATTTCAATAAATTTTTAATCATTTGATTAACAAAAATTACATAATTTTATCGATTAATTAGAAATAATTATTATATAATTGATTTTTTACTCAAATTATTTGAGAAATCTTTTACTCTTTTCGATCATATTTTCAGTGAATCTATTCATTAACAAAATCTATTCAGAGTTGAGATAAAAGACTAATCGAGATCATCCAATGTCGCTTCCACTTCATCAAAATCATCGACGTCCTCAATAGGAGGAAGTGGCCGATTCTGATTCATATCCAATGATGAAGATAATCTTGGTAATTGTCTTCTGTCATGGAGTCTGTTTTGTCTATCGCTTTGATATCTGAGTCCCTCAGCATTTCTAAGATAATAATTTGCCAAATTTCTATTTTGCCTGTCCCTCATTGTAGGACTTCTCTGAACCATTGGATCCATGAGCCTACTTCTCACTGTATAGCTTTGGTCAACTCCTGTCCCAATTCTGCCCCTTCTCTGTGACCACTCATCTTCCCGGAATGTATTCCTGAAATCCCGATTCCAATCCTCATAGAGATCAGAATCGTCATCATATACCTCACCCAAAGAGAGTCGCTCCTCGTCACTGTCTTCATACCTGGGATTGATGCTCTCATGGGAAGGGTTTACAAATTTTTTCTCCCATTTGCGCCTTTGTTTGCGTTTTGTTCGGTTGTCCTCATAGTTCTGTTGCAAATGTGGAACTATTGTTGAATAGAAAGGACTGATATTTGGCTTATGTTTTCGCTGTTTTCGCTGATCTATTACCTGTTGTCTCATATCCCTCATCATCTGTACTCTGGGATCGCTGTCATCCTCACTCTTCTGTCTGTATAATCTCTGAAGGTTTCCTTCATATCGAATACCTTCAGAGTCATCGAGATTTGGGATTGAGCCTAAAGAACGACTTTTTCTCAAAGGCTGCCTTCTTGGAGATAACTGTCTAATTGAGTTCAAACTCCTGGATCTATTTCTTCTGTTGTTTTGCCACATATCATGAGATTTCTTCAAAATTTGATTTATTTTAAAATGTTTTTCAAACAATTTTATTTAATTTTCACAATATTTGAAAATTAGAAAAATTTCAAAAAAAATATTTGAATATTGAAATTAATTTTTATTTAATTTACAAAAAGAGTTCATTTTTCTTCTGAATTTTGTTCTTAAGAACAGAATTTAAAATATGGCCGAAAAGAGAACGATGGCTTTGAGACGATTAAAGAAAGAGTTAGAGGAAATTTAAAAGTGTCCACCGGTTGAAGTGATGGTCGGACCTAAGGAAGACAATCATTTTCAATGGGAAGGAATGCTTAGTGGTCCAGATGACAGTCCCTATTCGGGCGGAATATTCAAATTTATGATTGAATTTTCTGAAGATTATCCAATGAAAGCATGCATGGTTTGTCACAAAAGTATATCACCCAAACATTGATCCTAAAAACGGTGAGAGATGTGTAACTATACTTAAGGATCAGTGGTCTTCAGTTTATAGGGTCTCCAAAATAATGCTCTCAATTTCATATCTTTTAACTGATCCCAATCCCGATTCACCCCTTCATCCCGAGAGCGCTATTTTATACAAAAGGGATAAAAAGGCTTACAATCATAAAGTGAAACAATGGGTAAGAAATTATGCCAATACTGAGAGTCTTCAATAGTTTCATAACTATTCAGAACTTATAAAGAAATCAATATTTGTGTCAAAATATAATACGATTTTATGTCAAACAAAAGGAAATGTATTTCAATTGTAATTCAATTTTGTATTCATTTGATTGAAATTTTCGAAAAATTAAAAACAATTTAATTATTGTTTAAAAATCCTTTTATTTTGAAAAGTTTTTAAATTTTAAAATTTTAAACAAATTTTAATTTAATTGAAATTATTTTTCAATTAATAAAATCCATTAAAAACTAAATCATTGAAAACATGTGCAATGATTTACATAATTGGCTCTCATTTTAATATAAATTAAAAATATTTATTAAAATTGAATTCATATTTGTTTTGGAAAATGAAACCAAAAATATTAAAATTTTTGGTCATTATCTACGCTATAGTCAAGACATGTGATGGCTGTTCCTGTTTAAGAATAGATCCATTTAAGCACTACTGCGGATCAGACTTTGTGGCGAAAATGACCATCGCTAATAAAACTAAATTCTCAGAACGAAAAGTGTTTTATGATTTTAAAGAACTCAAGATATTGAAAGCTAACATAAAGGGACGAAAGTCTCTCCAAAAGAATAAAATATGGACTTCCGCTAACAGTGCAATGTGTGGCGTCGATCTCGATGACGATACCTATTTGGTCACTGGAGATGTCGACCCTAATAATAACGCAACAGTCTATCTCTGCGACTTTTTTGCTGTTTGGGACGACCTTCCCATTGCACAGAAGAAAGGATTTTCAGGAGATTATAAGTTTAAGTGTTGATTAATGTCTCATTTTATTTATAATTAATTGTAATATAAATATTAAATTTAAATAAAAATAATTTCTTCCTTTTATCACATAAATACACGTATTTTATTATCAGAGAATATTATCGTGGTTTATGCGATTTGGGTAACCAAGTTAGTTATTTGAATTATTCTTTTTGTAATTTATGAATAGTTTGTATTAAAATCCTCTTTATTATTTTATACCTGTAATGGTTTCCTAATTAAAGTTCTTATAAATGTATAAATTGAGTGAATTAGAGAAAAGATGTCATAAAAACTAAAAAAATGTAAAAAACTTTTATTGATTTGAAGCAATTAATTAAGAGCACAGCCTATCGTTTGATCATAAATTCTCCTTATTATTGATAAAGACTTGAAAGTTGAAAATAGTTTAATGAACCATGGGTCTAATTAAATTGAGACTTAAACACATGTTTTATTAAATTTAATATGTTCTAGATTTTCAATATTAGCAAGGAACAATTCACAGATTTATGTTTCCTGTGTTTTGATTTTATTTGTTAAAAACAGTTCTCAATAATATCTGGTTATTTGGAAATGATGTTCAAAACTTCAATTTGTTTTTTGGTAATACTGAACATTTCAATAAATTTAATTCGGGGTAATTATACAAAAATATGTATTAAATAAAAGCATTAATTATTGTTTTAAAGGCATAGCATCTGATTCTTTGTCAAAGCATCGGAAAAGTGATTCAAATCTTGAGTTTAAAGATTATGATAAACCGTATTTCGTTCCCCTCTGTTATAGAGAGGGAAACGACTGCTGCGAGTCTTTCCGAGAGAACTGTTTAGACCACAAAGATTGCAATCACAATGAGATCTGCTGTTTGGCTAACTGTACCATTCAGTGCTTTGATGTCAGCCTTTTAGGAAGAATTCCAGATAAAGGTATGACTTAAATGTGAACAAAATATATCTTAAAATGTTGTCAATTAAAGTACTGAATGAAGTCAATGATACGGTTGAGTTGGAACTGTTAGACGCGGACCCGGATTTCATTCGTTACCCGACTAATGCCAGATCCGATATCCCAAGCAATCGATCCGATTGCTTCCCAAGAAATGAGAAGACCTGTTGTGCCGTTTATCTCAAGAAATGTCACGATAGCAACGATTGCGAGGACGAAGAGGTCTGTTGCAATCAAAACTGTGGAACCGCTTGTTATCCAAAAGACAAATTGGGAGAGAAATTGTTTCCGGGTATTAACAACTCGATTAACACATTATTTTTCAATTCAATTGACAATTAATATAACTCTTTATTTTATTATCAGACGGTTTAACCCAAGAAGAGTTGGAGGACAGAATAATTGGTGATTATGAGGAAGAGGATGCAGGAGAGGAATCACCCGTCATGATTACAGCCAAAGAGACAGATGACGGAACTCTAACTATTGTAGTGAAAAATTATAAGCCATAAAATTATTTAAACTAAATCTTGAATAACTAATAATTAATTAATTATTTAATATAAAATTCAATTCATTTTCTTTGAGTTTTTTGCTTAAATTAAAATTATACAAAAACAACTCCCAGAGTTAAATTCACCTTGCTCCAACTAAATAAAAATTATTTCATCACTTTTATGTGAATCTGGAGTCACCTTTTGTGAAGAAAAAAAAATCTATTCTGAATCAGAATTTTTGACGAATTTTATTAAAGTTTAAACTGATTTCAAAATCTGAAATCAAGTGCTTTTGTTTAATACACTCACTATCTGTTGGTCCCATCTTTGGGTCAAAACAGTGGATTAGTTTTGTATTGAAAATTCCATTTGATTTATCATAAGAAGGGATTAATTGCATTTATTTGTTTACATTTAATACAATTAAGAGATAATTCAGAGTCAAAGTAGACGTGACTTTCAGATTCTCTGAAATATTTTCACTTTTCATCCAAAAGTCTACAGAAAGGGCACTAAAATCGAGTCAAACTCCTAATGACTGTAATATGAAATTGAAGACAACGTTTAGTAAGCGATTGAATGAAACAAAAAGTGATTTCAATGAAACATTTGTCGGAAAAAAGCATTGAAAAGCATAAGAATCTTATATTACCTCAAAATAATTGACAATAAATATTGAAAACTTCTTTTCAATTGAAATTTGATTCAATTTAAGCTTTAATTGAGTTTTTTTTTAATTGTCTGCTAAAATGAGTGCCAATAAAAGCGATTCCCCGAAGAAAAAGTTGCAAAAGATGTCAAAAACTGATTCCGCAATAATAAGTAATTATGAATTTGTTAACGACTTCTGGTTTAACCACAAAGAGTACAATAAAATCGAAAATGGATTATATCTGGGAAGCGATGTTCCAATAAAAGACCTGACAATAATGGATATGCTTGATGTCCACCATATACTTACCATAAGAGAAGAGCCGGTGCCCGACAAGTACCGGTTCCCTCATTTAGTGTACCATCACGTGGAGGCCGGAGACTTCCCCGATCAGGACCTCATTTCAAATTTCGATTACTGCTATCAAATAATAGAGATCGCACAGAAAGAGGGTAAGATTATCCCAATATTGGTCTATTAAATTGCTTTCAATTAAAATTGATTATAAATTAAGCGATTAATTATCAAATTAGATATTAAACACATTTATAACTTTGATTTTAAAGTTTATTACAGTTTAAGCTTCCGATAGAAAAGTCGATTACCTTTTATTTTATCCATAATTTCTATAAATATTAGGAAATATTAATACAATTGTAATATATTTTTAATAATAATTAATATTTTGATATTTAATTTAAAAGATGAGGTGATTTATGTGAATTGTGGGGGCGGTGTCTCCCGAAGTGCGACAGTAGTGATGGCATATGTTATGCAAAAGTATCGGATCTCATACAACGAGGCCTTTAAAAGAGTCAACAAAAAGCGAAAGATTTTTCCGAACGAAGGTTTCGTAGAACAGTTGAATCTCTTCGAAAGAATCGGTTGGTTTACCGACGGATCAAATAAAGAGTATCGAAATTTTCTCTTCAAATCATTGACTTATCAGTTAAGAAGTGATGGTTTGTCCGCTTCTCTAAAGATTCCGATTAACAAAGATATCGAACGACAGATGAGATTCGATTTCGAAACAAATTGTGTCAGAAATTACTTCGAAAAGATCGCAAACGCGGAACGACTCAACCAAAACCGGGGGCACACCATAGACAAAGGGCTCACATTTTATTGCTATTACTGTAATACAGAACTCTTCAATCATTTCAACATAATTGGGGAGAAAGAGGTCGCGTCTCACTGTCCAAACATTTTCATTGAACCGCTCCAAACATTTTGCACTCAATCGGATGGACAGAAGAATGGGTTCCTAAAGTGTCCCAATTGTCTGCATGTGTTCGGCACTTATAACTGGCTTTTATATCAATGCAACTGTCCTTCACATCAAAGATATAGAGAATGTCTCGCTTTGAGAGTATATCCGCTGAAGATTTCGTTTTAATTGCTTTCTATAAAAGTTATCGAAAAACAGTGTTTTTCCGTTAATTTTGTTATTATTTGAGTCAATACTAATCAAAAACTAGTCTTTTGTGAACCGAATTATTTTGGATTATTTGATATTAATGTCAAATATATTACGTTTTGTTTTAATATTATTATTATTATATAATTTTAATAATATTTGTATCAAAGAATAAATTATTAATTATTGATAACAAAACTTTGGAGAAAATTCTTTGGTCTTAATCGAGTCCTAATGCGTTAAATTGAATACATAATCATATGATGAATGAGTTAATCTGTGCAAACATAGCGGTGGCCGGCATTACAGAGCCGTGTTTAAGACAGCCATCCGAATGAGATAAAGTGTCCACTTTACCACTCATATATTATAGGATTTTATATCAGAAGATTAATGAACTTTCAAAGGAATTAAAGTTAAATTTGGTGCTCTATTTTGTCATCCTTCCTAGTTAATTGGTAGGAGCTTTTAACCCTACCCTAACCTCTCACAGAACAAATTCCTTGTTCTCATTGAGTATGTCTTCAAAGATTTATTTGTATAACATTAGTGAAGGACATTATTTGTTATGAATTTTCTCTATTTAATTAATTATTTTTTAAAATAAACAAGATAATGATATCCCAGATCACTGATAGGAAACTATCGAATTTTGTTTTTGATAACACTTCTCGATAAGTATTTTTTGTGTTCCAATTAATGGAAGAAATTTTATAAATATTTTTTGCAAACAAAAGTTGAATAATTTCTAACCATTGGTTGAAAACAGTACTAATTCGACACATTTTGCATCACATCCTCAGAACATCCGTCTAAACAACTGAACAAATACTGACATCAATTCAAACATTCAAAGAATTTCCATTATTTGAACGGAAAGTCTGATTCTGTTCAGAGCTATTGGTTGTGAATTCAATACAAAAATTTTAGTTTTAATTATTTTTGATAAAAGTTTCGAAAATATTTTGAAATATTAATCAAATTTTGTTATAAATTATCGATAAATGCAAGCAATTAAGTGTGTTGTCGTTGGCGATGGGTATGAGCTCTTCATATTCGGACATTTTCTCAATTTTGTGTTTATAGTGCTGTCGGTAAAACATGTCTTCTGATAAGTTACACCACAAATGCCTTCCCCGGTGAATACATACCTACTGTGTGAGTGATTTTCTTTAAGTTTTTAAAATTTTAATTCAGGAATACATTCAACATATAATTAACTAATTGTAAGATCTATTTGACGTGAGTCCAGTAAATCCAAAAACTATTTTATAAAACGTAAAATGTTTTACACATTTTTAAGGACAATTGAAAATTATATAGATCTAAACCTCCTCTCCTTGGCTAACCCTACTCTAGACTGATGCGAAAAAGATCTCAGAATTAGTTAATTGTATTTAAAATTTTGTTAAAGTTTCGATAATTATTCGGCGAATGTTATGGTTGATGGAAAACCTATTAACTTAGGCTTATGGGACACAGCAGGTCAGGAGGACTATGATAGGCTCAGACCATTGTCGTATCCTCAAACGGTAATTTCAAATTTTTAAAATAAACAAGTTCAATTTTATTTCCACTCCATTTTATTTCAATTGTTATTTTTGATTTTGTTATAATAGGATGTGTTTCTTATCTGTTTCTCTTTGGTAAATCCGGCGTCGTTTGAGAATGTCAGATCAAAGGTTTTTTCTCAACATTAATATCCTGTTATTTTTTAAAACAAAAATTTGAAATAATATTATTTTTTTTTGAAACAGTGGTTCCCAGAAGTTAGTCACCATTGTTCCCAAACTCCTATTATTTTGGTCGGAACTAAACTGGATCTGAGAGAGGATCAGAAGACAATCGATAAACTCAGGGAAAGAAGACTGAGTCCAATCTCATACGCACAGGGATTGTCAATGGCTAAAGAAATCGGAGCCACCAAATATCAAGAATGTTCGGCACTCACTCAGAAAGGTCTTAAGAATGTGTTTGACGAAGCCATCAGAGCTGTTCTCTGTCCTAAACCTAAGCCTAAGGCTCGTCATAAATGCGAAATACTTTGAAAACACTTTCAATCAAATAATTATAATGATTTCGATTATTCAATATTCTTATGCATTCAAATAAAATGCTTATTTATTCTATAAATGACTCATTAAATGGTTAGTGAGCAATGGTCGATGAGCATGATCATTTCATTCGAAGAAAAATCACACGAAGCCTAATAAACTGATGAATTTGTTTGACTTCTATCTGAGAACTGTTAGTCTTTTCGTTTTGTTTTGTTTGTGTTTAAGAATTAATTAACAAAACAGTGATTTGTATTTTGTAACTCAACCGACAAAAACAATGACGAATCTCTCAAATGCGAGGACTGGGAGTTTTCCAATAATTTTGTATCACTAAAATTAATTAAATGAAATCCAAGTCTTTTAGAAAATTAATGGAATTTCCGAAATAGAAGAATTGCTTTGAATATTTAAAAACTTGATCAACTATTTGATAATTTCATCTATAGTTTGCATTTAATACTAGTTTTGCAAAAATTCAAATTTATTTCAATTAAGAAATGCAGAGAAAAAGTAAAGTATTTTAATGAAAGTCTAATTAGCACATCATAAAGCGTAAAAAAAGTAATTTCTTTGGCTTAATATTTTATATTTTAGAAAAATTCTGTTAAATAGAGAAAAGAAATAACCAAGATATATTTTCCAAATTTTAAGCATAGCAGTCGACTTATTCTCTCAAAATAAGATAAAACAAAGGAAATGATTCATCAAATGTTGAGCTGATCTCATCTGAATATTTAAGAAAAACTTTCTGGAAATGTATTTTCCAAATTTAGAAATTGTAGGGTGTGTTCAACCTATTGGCGATCCCCAGTCTAGAAGAGTACCAGAATTTAAGTGAACTGCATTTGCGCTTATCGTCTGTCGATCTGAGACTCGAAAAACTATTTCTGAAAATAATGTTTACATAAGAAGAGGAATTGTTTCAAATATTTTCTGTCTATAAATTTGTGTGAATTGAGTGCTATTTCTCTCACATTTCACTCTTTTATTTGAAAGAATTTTTAAATCAGATATTAATTCAAAATATGACAGAAGAACATCATATTTTAAACGACCCGGCATTTGACAAAATACCTAAAAACTCGACATTCTTTATCATTTGGAGAGTTGAGGTAAATCTCTAAATGTCTATAATATATTTTCAATCAATTTAAATGTATAAATATATTTTTACGGTTATTATATTCTTCATAAATTTCTAAATTATTTTTATCAAAGTTCTTTATAAGTGATCATGCTAAATTGTATTCTCATATTACCCAATAGTCTTTGTAAAGTTGAGGAATACCAGTCACGTGTCACTCACGAAATGAAGATAACTAATCCCAATCACTCAATTTTCACGCCCGTGATTTACTTCGTGATTCACTTCCAGTCACTTCAATCACTTGACAAATAATATTTACATATAAATCATTTTATTATACTTTTGAATTGTTTTATTTAATCGGAAGATGTTTTAATTGACTCCAAATTAATTAAAAACGATTAGTTTTAATCGAATTAGAGAATAAGTTCTTAATTTGTGTCTCATTTTAGATAATTTTTAATTCTTTGAGTTCAATATTTGAGATTTTTTTGAGAGAATTTTGCTCTTATAATGAGTAGAGTGAGTCTGAAATCTAGAAGTGAATCACGCATTACTCACGGAGTGAAATATCAAATCCCAATCACGCTTTTTTTCACGGCAAGTGAGTGAGTGTGTGATCACTAAGAATTGGTGTCACTTTTACAAAGACTATATATTACCCAATTCATTGAATTTCGCTTTTAATGAATAAAATTATAGTAAAACAAGATGATTAATTACATTCAACAAACTGTTTTGTCTTGATTTAAGAGATAAAGCTATAGTTCAATCATTTTGAATTTAGCATAATATAGTAAATGATCGCAAATTCCATAAATAAAATGTTTAAAAAGTTAGTGAAATGTGAGTAAAAACTTGTAAACACTAATAAATAATTGATAAAATGTCATCAAATTGTGAGATAACAAGTGATGAACATTTGTTTAAATTGTATTTTAATGACAGAATTTTAAGCTCAATTCAATACCACGAGAGGATTATGGAAAGTTTTACAATGGGGACGCCTACATCGTTGCCTGTGTATGTCTTCAAATGAAATCTGTTTTTAGTTTTTTTTTGTTATTTCAATCGACAAAATTGTTTTTGTCTTTAAATTAAGGGAACGGAGTTTAAAGAGAGGGGAGACTCACATATGGAAAGCCATCCATTAACGGGTGAGCTTTATGTTAACATACACTACTGGATCGGCTCCAAAGCATCTCAGGATGAGGCGGGTATTGCCGCTATCAAGGCTGTGGAAATGGATGATTACTTGGGTGGTTCACCCGTTCAGCACAGGGAGGCTGAGGGTTAGATATTCTGATTTTGATTTCACAATACTTAGGATTGAATAGATTTTTAGCCCAACTGTTAAGCGTTTGAATATCACTAAAACTTCTATTCTTTGAGTTTAAAAGAAATTAAAATTATTTTTAGATAAAAACAAAATTTTTTATTACAGGATATGAATCACAGCTCTTCTTATCGTATTTCAAGAAAGGTTTGAGGTATTTATTCGACACTTTTATTTATTTTTCTGTAATTAACAAGGGCAAACTGTCAAATGAATTATTCTGCCATTATTAAGGTTTTTATAAATAGTTTTTGAATGAAATTAAATTCTTTTTATTGAAATAAACATAAAAATAAGATTAATTAAAATCAATGAGTTATCGATAAATAATAAATAAGAGAAACAACAGATTAAAACAAAATGAGATGGTTCATTATATTAGATTGTTGGTGGGAGGAGTGGCATCAGGCTTTCGTAAAGTAGATTTCACAATTAAGCCGGTACTTTACCAGGTTAAAGGAAAACGCAATCCAATCATCAGAGAGGTATAGAATGAGAAATAATTTGAAATGTTTTTAAAATGATTTAATTCATGAAATAACTATAGATTCAAGAAATAAATTGGTTGCCCTTCAATGACGGCGATATCTTTATTCTGGCCACCGGTAAATACATCTTCCTGTGGACAGGTAAACATGCAAACAATATGGAAAAGGTTAAGGCTATCAGAATTGCCGAAGCAATCAGAGAAGAGCACAGCCACTACTCAGAGTCCATTGTGATTGTCGACGATGGAGAAGAAAAGCTCGACTTATCTGCTGATGAGCTCAAGGCTTTTGAACAGTTCCTGCCTTTAGATAAGAAATGCATCGATTCTTATGATCCCAAAGAAGACGAGTCTAAGTACGAACAGAGGGAACGGGCAGATGTGGTACTATACCAGTGTAAGGAAGAGAACGGTTCCATTCAAATAATTAAAGTGAAAAACGGACCTCTCGTTAGAAATGATTTGGACTCAAATGTAAGTCTTTTTGATAAACATTTTAATGATTAACCCCTTCTTTATATCAAAGGACACATTCATTGTGGACAATGATGTGGACGGCATATGGGTTTGGGTTGGAAAGCATGCCTCTAAAAAAGAAAAGTCAAGTGCTATGAAATACGCCAATCAATTAATCAAACAAAACAATTACAGTCCGAAGACTAAGATATCAAAAGTGATTGAAGGCGCGGAAGTGATTCAATTCAAGTCTTTGTTCAAAACTTGGGGAACACCAGAAAAAGTAAAAGTAGATTTCAGTCGGGGATATGTTGGAAGAGTCGCTAAAGTGGTCGACAATAAGATAGATAACAAAGCAATTAAAGCAGACCACAAACTATCGGCTGAAACACAACTATTGGATGATGGAAATGGACCTAAAGATTGCTATTATGTGGATAACAATCAACTGATTCCCATAAAAGGCGAACATTTGGGAAGATTTCATAAACAGAACTGTTATGTCATCGTTTATAAGTATAACTCAGATAAGGCTATCATCTATTACTGGTTTGGATCCGAGTCTTCTCTCGAAGAAAGGGATTTAATCGAAGCCAAAGCCTTTGAAATTGATTCCAAACAATTTGAAAATAAATCAGTATTGGTTCGGGTCTACGAATGCGAAGAACCTATTAATCTGTTGTTTATATTTCATGGATTACTGACTATCTATACGGGAAGGTATGACCCGAACACTTTAATAGATAATTGTCTCTTACAAGTCAAGGGAACCACAGAATATAACAGTAGAGCTGTTGAGGTCAATAAAAATGCTTCCTCTTTGAATTCCAACTGTGTTTTCATACTTAAGACACCATCGAGGAACTTTATATGGGCCGGAACTGTATGTTTTTATTATATTCTGTCCTTATTTTAATAATTATTGTTTTTTACAGAAAAGCATTGGAGACAAGAGGCAAATGGCCAACAGATTCATCAAAGAGTCGTCAATTGAATGTCAATTAGTTGTCGAAGGGGAAGAACCTGATGATTTTTGGGCCGCCTTAGGAGGAAAGGGAAGTTATGACAGCACTAAAGTCGATAAACTCATTCATGACTTCCAAACGGCGCGACTCTTTGAATGGCGTCAAATATCGAAGAAATTCGAAGAAATAGTTAACTTTGAACAAAATGATTTGGATGACGACGATGTCATAATTCTCGGTAACTATTCTACTTAAGTAAGATTTCTTAAGATAACTCTTATATTGTTTTTATCAGACGCTTTCGATGTCTTATTTATTTGGTTCGGAAAGAAAATGTTTGACTACAGTTTAAAAGCCGTCAAAATTGCCGAAGAATTTGTTAGAAAAGACGTTCAGAAGCGGTCCACTACTCTACCCATTTGGGTGGTCAGACAGGGCTGCGAACCAACTAATTTTACTGGATTTTTCGGTCAATGGCATAAAGAACAGGTCAGTCACTGCTTAACATTATTTTGAAACTTTTTATTATATTTCAATTAATTAATAGAAAAATGAAAACTTTGATGATTTGAAGCGCGAAATGAGAAAGACTTTTATGAAGAAATTTCCCGTCAAATAAATCATCGAAATAATGAGTTTTTAAGACTTAAAGAAGATTCCTTTGAGACTTAATTGAAGAATTCAATGGAATTTTTAATCCTTAAATATCCTAAAGATTTAAATATTTCTAAAAACCATTTAATTTTACTAATTTTTGGAATGTTTTCTCAATAAATGAAAAATCTTTGAATTTATTAAAATGTTTTCTAATTTTGATAATTAATTTCAAGTATATGGTATACAGAGAGTCAAATAATATCAATAATTGGAATATTTTTGCAAAAATCTGTTCTAATTATTCAATCGATTTCTCATTCAAAAAAAATAACTCATCGACTAAGAGGTCATTTCAATGGATTAGCAACAGATCGATGAAGTGATTGGCAATAAATGACCCAATCATTTGTCCATAAATATATCGTATGACTTATTTAATACAATTTAAACCATTAATCGAAACTATTTTAATTAAATCCATTTAAAAGTCAACAAACTTTTAATTAAAATCATTAAAACTTATTAAAAATTGAAATAAGATGTTGAGAATGGATTTAGCAAGGTTATTTACAACAAAACCTGAGACTTTATTAAAAGAAAGTCAATAATAGTAAGGATCAGAGGTTTGACTGTAAATGTAAAAGGAGTGAACCTGCAACTACTCAGAGCCCATTTCGGACAAAGGGTTAGTCAAAGACATTAGTTATCGGAAAACGATTTGAACTAAGAATAAGTGTTTTCGGAAAAACCATTGATTTGTGAT
>JAQIXD010000585.1:0-23863 GCA_034699985.1 Minunthozetes semirufus | reverse complement strand
TTTTAATTGAATTTATTTTCAAATTGGGAACGCGTTCCCAATCGGAAAAATATTTTATTTTTAATTGAATTTATTTTCAAATTGGGAACGCGTTCCCAATCGAAAAAATATTTTATTTTTAATTGAATTTATTTTCAAATTGGGAACGCGTTCCCAATCGGAAAAATATTTTATTTTTAATTGAATTTATTTTTAAATTGGGAACGCGTTCCCAATCGGAAAAATATTATAATTTTTTTGAAATTAATTACAATTGGGAACGCGTTCCCAATCGGAAAAATATTATTTTTTTTGGAAATAATTACTATTTTTTTTAAATAAATTCCAATTTGGAGAATTAAAGCAAAATATAAAGAAAAGAACAAAACATGAATGTTAAATGATTTTATTGAAATAAATAATAAAAATAATGAAAAAATGGTTATACAGGTAATATGATAAATATAATTAAAAATGAATTATAAAAAGTATATCAATTTTCCCTGCCATGAGCTTTGCTGGCCAATTTATGAAGTAAAGCCCATTCTTTTGGTTCCAATGGTTTTTTATTAGCTAATTTATTCATTAGCCGTTCTTCTTTTGCGCAGAGATTAGGATTACTCTTACCCGGTTTGAGCCAATCTTCAGCAGAATCCGGAAGTGATGTCTTCTTCAGGTTCACTTTTGGTGTCGGCACATAATCAGGAATAGTTGGCGTTTTCCTGAACGAAACAATAGGCATTGAGAGGTACTTCTGAGGCGCTAATTGTCCATCAATTGATTTTGAGGTGTGTTTGGGCTTCTGTTTTGTCTGAGTTGATTCCGTTGGAATTGATTTGGGCTCGTTGACGAATGTTTTTGTTGAAACTGTTTTGTCAATTCTAGGATCCAGATCCGGTCGTCGGACAGGCGATAGCTGGCGGGCCTTATGAATTTTACGTGGTTTGATGGGTTGTACCGGCTCTATCACCTCTTCTAATTCAAGCACTTCATCTTCGAGTACTTCCGGTTCATCTGCTTCGATGTCTGGCGTTTTAATTCTATCCTCGTCTTCAGAATCAGAATCTGAGCCGCTGTCATACTCGCTTTCAGGCTCCCCTCCATTGGAATCGAAAACAAAGAACACGCCATTGAGAAGTTCGACTATTTTGTTGATATTCTCCGTATCTTTTAATTGCCGGACTTGAAGAAGCTTCTTATGATACGATTGAAGCTCTTTTTGGACACCTTTCAACCGCATATCAATTAGCTCGATGTTGAACGCCAAATTAGCAGCATCACTGTTGAAGTCTGAGAGTTTCCGGGGACGCTTGGCCTCAGAAGACATTGCTTTGTTTTGTTGTGGTGTGAAATGTGTGTAGAATCGCCAATAATTGCGTGAGTCTTTACACCAGGAGCCAACAAATGTGTGCGGAACGAAGAAAAAATCGCTTTTGTTGATGCGATTCCAATGTCCAGACGGTGTACTCGGCTTACTTATATTCAATGGTGAACCAGAGCCGCCTTCAACTTTTCGTGGCCAAAGAATCCGATGATCCAGTACTGTAAGTTGAAAATAATATTATAACAAACTTTAAGAGTTTAAACTCGAACTGAAATTGGAATGATTTTGTGCAGCTTTATATCTCCAATTTTCAATATGCAATTCAATATTAGTCATAAAATATGACTCAGTTTGCCATTTTAATGCGCGAAATAGTTGCGCGAAAGCGTATTGTGTATTCCACGCATAATTTAGTGACTCCTCCCATTGAAAACACTTCCCGTATACAATAACAAATCTAAATTATTGAATAAGCTTAAGCAAATATTTTTAATGAAATTCATTTATTTTCAATAAGAAATACAATAATTGAATTAAAGAATACAAATAGATAAATTAATTATTATTCATAATATTAGGATTGAGAGGATAATAAGAATTATTTTCTTTATTAAAGTGGTCCCAACGATCCATAAAATAATTTGGATCAATATTATTGGGGATAATATTGAAAAACTCTTCGATTGCGAATTCCAAATCGTTGGCCCGACTTTTACTACACTCGTAGAGATGGTCGATGAAATCTCGGTTTTTGACGCGTAGATTAGGGCTACAGTTGAACGGACAGCAGCGCTTTCGGTTAAGAAAAAGATTTTCGTCAGTCCAAGTAGCCATAGTACTAATAGAATTGATAAAATTTTATTAATTATTGATTAGAAGATAATTAGAATATAGTCGAAATTTTACTAAAACTAAGAAACTTACCTTTAAATTTGATTCACAAAGAAAATAATTTCGCTAAAAATGCTGACCGACAGTTCAATAATGCGAACATATACTGAAGCAAACGCGAGTTCACACAAAGCTCAGCTCTCGGACTCGATGACCTCAATTCAGGGCACAGCCTGTAACCTTAGTTTTGTCCGTTCAATAGAAAATACTTCGTGTAGTACTCGCATTCTTGTGGATGCTTTCAATTTATTTTCCCTCTATTGTTATTTTCCCCTCTTTTCTCACAAAAATTTAGTTTTACTCAATTGTTTGAAAGTTCTATGAAAGAAGATAATTTCTCGCAGAATATTTATGTACAAATTTTCCCCTCTATTATTCTCTCCCCTATTTTAATACTTTCGTGAAAACAGGTTATTTGTTATTAACTTTTTTTTGAGAAGAATACATTCTATTAAAATGTATTTCCTTTGAAATATATTTTAAATTGAAATTTTTCCCCTTATTGTATTCCCTCTTTTATCAAATGAAAACCATATTTCTTTTAGATGTTTTATTCTACTATATCTATGTGCAAAACTTTTTCCCACACTTATTCCCCCTCTTTTATTATTGAAATAGTAAAAGTAATTGTTTAAGATTTGTGGGAATTTTCTGAGTGTTTTATAAATTCTGACCAGTAATAAAATATGACTCAATAGCGTGCCAGAAGCCACAGCCCATAGGCCGTAATGAAATAGATTTTGCTATAAAATAAGAGCGCATTTGCTGTAAAAAATCATTCGCTTCTGAAACTGAAAAGTTTTAAAGTTTATATTCACTTTAATACAGTTTTTAGTACTGGAAAATGTCTGATCCCGTTTACGAAGTGGTGTCCTGTGAGCCTACGATCGTATGGCTCAAAACCGTCTCAGCGCCGATTCAAGTGAAGTCAACGCCGGTCAAGATCGCACCAAAACCCGCGGATTCCCCAAAAGTTGCGAAGCTTCCAGCCATCAAACCTGCTCCAGAAATCATCACAATCGAAGACGATGAGACTGATTCCGTTCCGTCAGCGCAAAATGCTAAAGTCGAGGAGCCAAAGCCAAATCTGCTTCCTATTTATAGCGGTTTCGGGAATAACGAATTGGACGAATTGGTGAAGAAACTCAACGTCAGACCGACTCAGGACGCAAATAAGGAACAATTGACTCAGGACGAGCTCAACTATTGGCTTTTCGACACATACCGTCGTTGTTTACCCGCCGACAGAAACGATGTCACAGACGTGATCGCTTCCGATAGAGATGGCATTAAATATCGCCTCTGGCGGCCGGAAATCGATGGGAAGAAAGCTTGGAAAGCGGCTATAATGGTGGCTAAAATGGTGAAAGCTTGGAGGGGTATCAGGTTAGTGTACGCTTATGTCCCGTCGCGATTGGAGAAGGAGAGGTCAGCGATGCTAATGAAATTCCTCAAAATCGCTAACGGAGACAGAAGAGTGGAAAACGCTTCTTGTGAAAAATTGTCAGTGGAATACGCTGAATTTTCTCATGGAGAAGACAAGGTGTCGGTGAAAAAGAGAAGAATTCTGGTAATGGACGATTGATTTAAAACTTTTTTTGTGAATTTAATTAATTTCTTATTTTAATTATTTACATTCATTATGTAACTCACTATACTTGTATTAATTTTAAAGCTTCGAAAAATAAAAATTTTGAAATTGAATTTGTTTTTTATTTTTTATAATTATAATTTTTTTAAATTTGAAAAATTAGATATTTGGTTGTGAACGCGTTCACAGTTTTCTGAAAAAATATTTTATTAAAATTCCTTTTGAATTTTGAACAGAAAAATTGATATAAATGAGAGACTCGAGTAAAACTTTTCAGTTCATTTTTTGGTTTCACCGAATAAAGATGAACTCTTTTTATTTTATCAAATCTTAAATAGATTCTTTATGTGAAATGTATTTAGAAAAGTATTCATTCGATGTCCGCATATATGATGATTTGGCTGAAGAAATCCTTAAATGGCTAACACCTGATGAAAAAGTTATTTTTTCTGCTGTGAGTCATCAGTTTAACCGGTGCCTTAAAAATGTGCGTAATCGCCAGAAGATTCTCCGGCTTAGTGACTATAGTGATTCAAATACTACAGATCGCTGTACAGAAATGGATGATATGTATTTCGAACATTTCAATTTGAAAATATGCGAAGGATTGATTAATTCCTTTCCTGGAATTGAAACTTTGACTTTCTCAGATGATACAGATCCAAAAAATGAATTGAATGTGTTGAAAGCCACGCGAAATCATAAGAAACTTAAACATATAAAAGGAAGGTATTTACTATATGAGAGCGATCGTATTGATCTATTTCTGAAATCTCTCGATTATCAACCAAAATTAGAAAGTTTCCATGGATCGTGCAGATTTAATGAAAATTTGAAGAAATTATTTCCTAATTTAAACTCAATTGAATGCGGCGGGTATTTAGAGCATATACCTTTAAATTTGGATTTAAAATTTCTCACAAGTTATATGGTCGAATCAATTGAATATTTATCAGAATTTATTCAGAAAAATCCAAATTTGCAATATTTATCAATCAGCTTACATGGAGGCCTTGATATTATATCAAGGCTTGAGAAATTAACTTATTTGGAAATCTGTTGTTTAAATCCAATTAATCCTCATGTAATTGGGAAAAATTTGAAAATTATTGCCAAGAACAATCGCCTAAAAACACTTAAAATTTATTGTGATTGTGATACGAATGCTACTCCAATACTCGAAGCACTACAGTTATTTAAAAATTTGAAATCCTTCAAATTCAATAGTCATATATCGCCCGGTTTCTATCTCAATGAAACATTTGTGAAGAATAATCAAACCCTTCAAAATATTTCAATAAGTACAAGTTTGGATACGAATTTCTTCAAAGTATTCAAATTTCCAAATTTGAAGAAATTAAAAATAATGGATTATGATTTCAAGTTAAACGAAAATGATTTCCCTGCTCTGAAGGGTCACAAATATCTTCGCAAATTAACAATTTCAATCGGTTTTAACAATGGCTTGGGATATTTAGATACTTTGAAATTTCGTAAAGACTTTGAAAAAACAATTTATGAAAATAACCAAAATCTCGAGATTATTTATAATTATTGATTTGTTGATTAAATTCATGTCTCATTGGTGAAACGATTGATAATCCGACAAGATGGAAAGTAAAAAAGAACTATACTCAAAAGTTCTGAATAGCGAAGGTGAAAGTGATTTAGAGACATCTAATGATGAAAATTCAGACGAAGATAAATCTGAAATAACGCAAATTTCATTCAACCCTAGACTATTCTTCGAAAGGATGTTTCAGCAAAATCAATCAGAAGTTATAGATAACTCTGATACAATCAGTGATTCTTCAGAAAATTATAATGTGTCAACAGATTCTGATGATTACGCAGACTCGAGAAATGATCATAATATATCTGATGAAAGTGACAGTTTAAATATAGATTCCGAACCTGAAAACGAATGATTCGGCGCACTATCGATTTTAAAGGTATATAAACAGACGTTTGGTCTGTTACTGATCATTAAATTCATTTGCAAAATGAGTTCAATTACTTGGAGAGACGGATTTTCAGTTAAGTTACCTGGATCTTCTTCTTCGAAATCAACGTTAAATCGTATTTCTATCTCGAAAGGAGATGCGGAAAAATATTCCCTGCCGAGAATTTCATTTTATTTCGGGAAATCGGAATATGCTCAACGTTATTCGAAAGAAGAATTCAATCTCCTAATGGATGGGATCGCATCAAACGATATAGTTTTCAAGCAACTCGATTGCAATCATTACAAACGGGTAATATTCAATCGTTATAACGATGGATCGGCAACTTTATCATCAATTGAGGGCGGGAAAGTATTCGGTATTCATCTTCAATTATCGGAAATTGTAAATCTATTGGAATTGGAGAAAGTTCTTCGCTTTCTTCTTGAATATCAAAAACCAACAGAAGACAATATGAAAGATTTTATACTTGCCGCTTACATCAGTATCATAGCGCCTAAAGTGAAGGAAAAACTTGACGTTATGTGTGAAGATGGCTGCTCAATATTCGAAAGAATGTCAAAATGCAAGCACATGATAAGAGCGGATCCTCACATACTCAAATCGATTTATGACACGCCGGATGTCAAGGCAAAATTCCGAAAGAAAGTTGACTTTCTCTACGAAAATTTATTCGTGGGTTCAAAATTAAAAACACAAACTGAAGAATACTTTGGAAATTCGGAATTTTGGGTAAGCAACGAAATCAACAACCAAATCAATCTTCTTTTCAAATACGGATGCGGTAACTTGCAAGTGGTCAACGACTTCTGGAATTCAGTGGATAATTTGAAACCCGAATTCAATATCTAATAATTACTTTATTATAATCATTTTTGATTGTTATTTTAACCATACTCTTAATAACTATGTAATCCTTGACTGAAAATATCTAATAAAAGTATAAATACTCCTGAATTCTGAAATTCATTCTCATTCTTATTCCTGACTTGGAAAGATGTCTGTCTTAATCGAATTAAACGAAATCAAAAATGATGAGCGAATGATATATAGTAAAAAGTTTTCATGTTTCGCGATTGTGAAAAAGTTCTATTTCAATATAAAAATTAGTGATAATGCAATAGTTGATATAAAAAACGTGTTCGACTTAATTGGTGAAAAGCTAGAAGAGATTAAAAATCTTGTAATATCTCATAGAAAACTCAGAGAAACTGATCAAATAAGAGTCGCTTTTCGTAGTTCTTCATTGAATGATGAAATTTATGTTAAGTTCATTGAAATTAAAAATTTTGATACAAGTTTATCAGTTAATGAACTTGAACGTGTTCAACAATCGAAAAAAGATATGTTTCTAAGCGATAAATTTGAAATTGATATTACTTCTGTAAAGCTTCCATCTGTTGGCGGATCAAGAAAACGAGGTTATTCAGTTTCGTTTAAAAATTGGACAAAAAAAAGTACAAAGGTTATACAAGTAAAAGATGATGGTTTGTGTTTGTTGCGGGCGTTCGTTGTTTGCAAATTTCATGCAATTCTTAAATGTAATGATACAAAAGAAGCAAGAAAATGTTTCAGAAGAATCCGTGAAGATACGTACGATATTCAAACAAAAGAAGTTAACGATTTAATGAAATCATTGAATATCGATAAAAACACTCCAATGAATCCATATACGATTTTGCCAAAAATTCAAAATTTATATCAAAATCTATACCAGATAATTGCTGTTACTCATCCATATAAAATATTGTGGCAGGGTAAATCAGCAGGAAAACAATTGTTTATTCTAATTAGAGATAATCATGCTCATGCGCTTACTTCGATGACTGCAATGCTCGGTCATTCCTATTTTTGTCAAAAGTGTTTAAAGCCGCACGATGATTATAATAATCATATTTGCAACGAAATATGCAAGTTCTGTCAGAAAAATCCTGTTTGTGCAAAAGAGTCATTTATTCAGTGCTCTAAATGTTATCTGGATTTTGTTTCAGCCAAATGCCTTGAAAATCATAAAGACATTTGCGGAAGAAAAAAGAAATGTCTTAAATGTCGCGTTGTATATATTGAAGGTAAACACGTTTGTGGAAAAAAATATTGTACTCATTGCAAAGAATATGGTACAATAAATAAACATTATTGTTTCCAGCGTCCACTTGACCGTAATAAATTAATTGATCAAGATAATAATTTTAAAGTGTTTCTATTTTTCGACTTTGAATGCATGGTTGTAACTGAGAAAGATGGTTTCCAGTATCACAAACCTAATCTCTGTGTTACACAAGTTGTTTGTCCAATGTGTTGGAATTCGGAGATTTCTGAAAAGACCAAAATGTACTGCCCATTTTGTCTGGGTGAGACAAAAGTTTTTTCAGGAATGAATACCGTTAGAGATTTCTTAAATTATGTTTTTGTTGACTATCAAAATCACTTAAAAGCTGTTCAGAATCGAATGAGTAATCATCCGATTAAGACAATCGCTATAGCTCACAACGGAAGAGCATATGATTGTATTTTCATTCTGAAATTTATTTTAAGTGAAAAATATTCTAAACTTAAAGTCATTAAAAAAGGGAATAAATTACTTTCAATAGAAATTAATAATATCAAATTCATTGATTCGCTCTCATTCATACCCATGGCATTGAATAAATTTTTGAAAACATTTAATCTGTTAGACGGTGAAAAAGGTGAATTTCCGCACGGGTTCAATAAACCGGAAAATTGGAATTATATTGGAGAATATCCCGCAATCGGATTCTATTATCCCGACAATCGTTCGGAAGATGATAGGGAAAAATTAATTGAATGGCTGGCGTATAAAAAGAATAAAATATTCAATTTTCAAAAACAAATTGTTAAATATTGTAAAAAAGATGTAGAGATTCTTATGAGAGGGGTAATGAAATTTAGGGACAGTTGGTTAAAATCTACAGGTCTAGACCCTTTCACCAGAACAATAACACTAGCACAAGCAACAATGGAATGTTTCAAAGCTAATTATCTTAAGCCTAATACTATTGCAATCATTCCAAGAGAAGGTTACGAATCCTTCAGAATTGCAAGTTATAAAGGCCAAGCCTGGATAGATTATATGCAGAAATTGAGAAAAATTCCAATTTTGAGAGAATATAAAATTGGAAATTATTATGCTGACGGTTGCTGTGAAGAAACGAAAGAAGTTTTTGAATTTTACGGTTGCTTTTGGCACGGTTGTATGAATTGTTATCCGTCAAATAGATCACATATTTTCAACAAAGTTTCAAACCATGATATGCAATATTTATACGATAAATTGATTGAAAAAGAAGAATATTTCAAAAAATGTGGTTTCAAGATTACATCTCTTTGGGAATGTGAGCTTGAAGAGCAAATAAAATCGTCAACTGTTCTATCAAATCACTTTGAAAATCATATACGCTTTTATAAAAATCGAAAATTCTATCCACCTATCCAACCAAAACTAGCGGTAATCGGTGGCAGGGTGGAAGCGACATGTTTATTGTATATAATAGCTGATTTAGACTCTGGAGAAAAAATTTATTATTATGATATAAGATCATTATATCCTCATGTAATGTTTGACGAGGAATACCCAATCGGACACCCGGAACAAATAAGAAACCCTTCATCGAACTCCACCGATGGATATTTCGGTTTAATACGATGTCAAATATTACCTCCCAAAAATTTATATTTTCCAGTACTTGCAATTAAAATCGGTGAAAGAAGTGTCTATACACTTTGTCATCAGTGTGCAGCTGATAAAAATCAAGGTAGATGTCAACATTCAGATGAAGAAAGAGCTCTAAACGGAATTTGGGTTATTTCCGAGGTTAATGATGCCAAACTGTACGGCTATACAATATTAAATATATTTGAAATTTATCATTTCAAAGAAAGGTCGAGAGATCTATTTAAATCTTTTATGCAAGATTCAATTAAAGATAAAGTTCAAGCAGCTGGCCCACCTAAAGATGATATGACAGTTGAAGAATTAGTAAATTATATTTGTGAAATCAAAAAATCGCAAGGAATTAATTTAGATTTAGATTCAATTAAATTCAACCCAGGATTAGGCCTCGTATCGAAATTGAAAATTAACAGTTTGTGGGGTATGTTTTTTGAATGTTTTAGTGATGTTTAATTATATATATTTTTAAAAAATAATACAGGAAAATTCTTCCAAAATCCTGACTTGATTACAGATTTACTTTTTATTGAAACTCCAGAGGAATTATATAAATTGCTATCAGATATAACAAAAGATGTTCTCGATGTAACCCCGATGTCAGAACACGTTGTTCAGGCTCAAGTGAAAAATAGGAAAAATCACTTAAACGAATCTATTAATGCTAATAGTGTGATAGCAGCTATGGTTTGTGCTTACGCCCGTAAAAGATCATCTCCCGATATTCAACGTTTAGGAAAAAGCTGTATGTACATGGACACCGATAGTATTATATTTACTCATAAAAAAGGTGAATGGAAGCCGGATTTGGGAGATTTAATAGGCGATTGGACTGATGAAGTGGCAACAACAAAAGAACCCAATAATTTCATATCGAAATTCATTTCTTGTGGTGCAAAAAACTACGCTTACGAAGTGTACAACCCTGATACAAAAGAAAGAAAATATGTGTGCAAAGTGAAAGGTATAACGCTTACTTTCGCAACAAAAAATTTAGTCAATTTCGATTCGATGAAAGATGTTTTGTTCGATTTTATTTCAATGAATAACCGTAAAGAAATCGAAGTTCCGCAATACAGATTCAAAACAACAAAAGACTATGAAATCAAAACGCATAATTTTAATAAAGTTTACAGAATGAATTATGATCGTAGAGTTATTATGGCAGATCTTACGACCCGCCCTTATGGTCACATTGATTTGGTATAAATAGCGTAGAAATTATTCACTGAGAACCACTCTTCATATGATGTCTGAATTAGATATTTATATTCGACACGAATTGTTAAGACATGAAAGTATAAGAACTCAATCATTCAGTTTTAACGACTTTTTGAATGTGAAGTATTTAGTTGATTGTGGATTTTATTACGATCCGAGAGGCGGACGAATTTATTGTTTTTCATGTAATTTTAGTTTGTCGTATACTAAAAAATACCGAAAATTAGGACATCTTCATAAACAGTGGTCTGAACGCTGCCCTTTCCTCGTAGGTCGTGACGTTAGTATAAAACCCCCTAAAGAAGACGAAATTTCTGAACGATTAGGACGATCGAGCGTCATTGATAAAAATGATTTAATTCGATTTAATGATCTTATTCAAACAAACGATAATATCAAAAATCCAGTTTGTATTAAAGCTCCTAATAAATTAACGAGAAATTATCGTTTGTGGGGCTTTTATAGCCCTGTACTTATTCCCAGTGTTAAAAACTCAAGATTTATTCTTGATATTGAAAACTTTTTCAACAATTTGAAAAGTGAAGAAGAGCGCTTGAAGACATTCAACATCCCCGGCTACCGTTCTCAATTTGATGAAGAAGATAAAAACGTTTTAGCAAAATTTGGATTCTTTTATACGCTTTATAATAATTCTATTCAGTGTTGTTTTTGTAGAGATGTGTTCAACGGATTAAACACTTCAATGTTCACTTTTGATTTATTACTTTCTCATAGTATGCATACGCCTGAATGTGTTTTAACTTTGAGAAATAATAATATCCCATCTCAGCACAATATCTCGAATCTACGAGAAGTCTCAGAAAACGATTTAATTAACAAAAGTAAAGATAATGGACTTAATGATGGGAATTGTCTAATTTGTTACGAAGAGGTCCGTCAAATAGTAACCACCCCCTGCTTACATCTTATTTACTGTTTAACGTGCTTTGAAAAGGATAAACCAAAATCGTGCATCATTTGCAATTGCGAAAATGTTAAATTCCATAAACTATTCGTTTGATATCCGCGCATGATTTTAAGTCACTTTTTTTCCTTAAAATTCTTCTATAAAAGCAGCGAACACGACTTAGTTAAAATCATTATTGAGAGTGAACGAAAATGGCAAACATTTCGAATGAAGAAAAGACTTCTACTTTAATAGTTATGCTTTTAGATGAGAGTGGGAGCATGTTCTCCAAAAGAACTAAAATAATCGACGCATATAATTCACTTATTCGTGAACAGAAATCTATCGATAATGATAGCGGGCGCCTGATTTCCATCAAGTTCAACAACACAATCACAGTTATTGACGAATGTCAAGAACTGCAAAGCGCGACGTATTTGGATATTTACACGTATAATCCGAATGGCGGCACAGCTCTATATGATGCTATCGCCGATGGTGTGAAACTCGCTCGTAAAGCGAAAAAACCCGACGAAAAAGTAATTTTTTTCATTCTCACTGATGGCCTGGAAAATGCTTCGATACGCACTGATTTGAAACAAATCAAAAGTATTGTCAGTGAATTCTATGAGCCGAACATTTGGGAATTCCTGTACATCGGATTCGATCCTCGAAATTGGGCCCGCGATATAGGTATGAATCCACAAGATTGTGTTGATTATAATCATAAGGACCCAGAATCGAGCTTTGGCACACTAAGCGCAACACTCTGCGGAAAACGGTCCACGGATCCAGTAAAGAGTAAAGTCGAATTGAAAGGTGAAAGTCTTAATGACGAGGGTCAGAAATCCATTGACAGAAAATTCCATTTTCAACCATTCGAGAATGTATCGAGTTTGCCATTAAATTGTTCTCTTCCTGCTTTTGGCGAACACACTACTTCGTTAAGAGGTGGAGGATTGTTTGGAGATCATAAACCGAGTTTCGTTCCCTGCTGTGGGGCTTTTCCTCCTAAAAAGAATTTAGATTTCACACAAATTTCTAAAGAATTCAACGAAATGTTAAACATCAAAGAGAAAAATTTCAGAGCGAAATCCGATTTGTTCGGCAATGTGAAGCCTAAACCGATGAAAGAGTTAGGATTTGACGAACCCGATATCGCTGTCAAAGATGAGAAGATGGAAGTGGATGACAATCCTAACAAACCAAGGATGAAAAGATGCTCAGAGATGACCAAAAAGGAATTGGAAGAATACATCTGGCAAAATGAAGAGTATGCTATGAAGTATCTCGATAACGCAAAAGAATAATATCTCACTAATCTTTGTTGAATTTTATTCACCCAAAATATATTAATTTTATTTTTAATTAATAACCATTTATCATAATACTTATTCAATATTTAATCACTATTGTTAGTGCGTTCGAAACATTTTTTTAATTTTTCAATAACATTAATTGAATTATTCTAATAACTTATTTTTAAACATATAATATATAATTTTAAATCACATTTATTTCCAATATGTTTCTGAAATAATCAGTATAAAAAAACAACTAGTGAAAAATCAAAGCAGTACTCATGAATTGTTGAATTTGTAAACATCAAAAATATCATTATCACAGTTTAAATGAATAATTTTGTTGTGAACAGTAATTTCAATAATGAATTTGAAGAGTTTATCATGTATTTTGGCGAAGGAAAAGAAAAACTTGAATATAAATTCACTAAATTCAAATTGGACGAATCCGTACAAAACATAACGAAGGAGCTATTCGATAACGCTAATAATGAAGAATCGTTAATTATAACAACTAAAAATATGGAAATTAGTCTTATTGGGAAAATATTTAAGGCCACTTGCGAAGGCGAAGATCATTTAATATTCGAATAACATTTCCGCGAATTTGAAAACATTGAAGGAATGTTGTTTCTAATTGATGACAACAACTTCGGCAAATCATTATTTCAACAAATCAGTCTAGAGTCATCAGATTGCACCATAATTTTAAAGCAGCTTAATTCTGATGATATGAATAACTACATATTTAAATTTAGAGCCTAGTTGTTCACAATATATTTTTAATTATTTTAGTTATATATAAAACCGTACTTATATTAATTAATATCATTTATTATATTACACTTATAACTTGTACTCCCCAAAAAAAATGAATAAAATAAAACAAAGTGATTTGAAATTCAAACATCCGACTACTTGTCTCATTTCAGGATGTACTCAATCTGGAAAAACTTTTCTCACACTGAAGATTATTGATGATTGGGAACTGTTGTTTCAGATCGAAAAAAATCAACTACGAGTACTTTGGTTCTTTTCTCAGTTTCAAGAGAAATATAAACCAATAAATTCTTCCAGATTAGTTCTCGAATTCGTTAAGGGAAAGCCTGACAATTCTATTATTGAAGAGTTTAACCCTGATCTTATTGTTTTGGACGATTTAATGGATGTACTCAAAAACGATCCGATACTAAATGAATTTTTCACTCAAACCTGTCATCATAAAGGGATAAGTGTTTTTTTTTTAGTGCAAAATCTGTTTCTCAAGGGAGATTTTATGCGGACTGTGTCCCTCAACACCCATTATTTCATTATGATGAAAGCTCCGCGTGCAGTTAAACAAGTTGAATATTTTTCCAGGCAAATCAAAAAGAAAAATTCAAAAGAAGATGCAGAAAAAATGTACGAAAGGGCCACAGCCAATCGACAATATAGCTATTTATTGATTGATTTGCATCCGACAAGTCCTTATGAAACGCGGTACCGATCCAGGATAACGAGTGCTGAAGTTCCAGATCATTTAAAAATTCCTGGTTTGAAATTCAATTTACCAATTATTCATCAATCGTGAGTATTAGGATTCAATGGGAAAAAACAAACCAGTTTCGAAAAAGGTGCGCAGAGCCCTCCCCCTTTTGCAATTCATAGCAAGAGAGCCTAATGAGATAATAAGAAAACGTGAACTAAAGCGGTTGGGCGGAGACAAAACTGTTTTCGATGCGATGAGCGAGATCTCGAAAAATTATTTAAATAGCCGGATCAAGCTTGGATCTCGTCATTCGAACCTTCTCTCGAGAGGAAAGAATAAGAAAATTCTAGAAAGTTTCCTGTGCGATAAAGTTGGATCTAGTTGTAAGTTAAGAAGTAAAGCTCTTCAACAAACTGGTGGATTCATACAATATCTTATTCCAGCCGCAGCAACACTTATCGAATTTGTGCTCTCAAAGTATTTGAAGTAATGGCGGATACAAGTGATTTCGTTGTTATACCGAAAGAACTCGAATCGAAATTTTTAAAACAGACCGGCGAAGGACCTATGAAGCCGAGCACTTCGACCAATACATCTGGGTACGCATTGGATTACACCCCAAAGTCTCCGCCGCCGCAACCGTCTTCGAACGGATGGATTGAAGTGAAGCCCAAGAAAAAGAAATTGTGGAAAAAACCGGCAATGCCACGTGCGTTGAAGGCTCCGCGCGCCGGGAACGAGCGGTTTGACCGCGTAGCTAAATTGGCGCTACTGTTATCTCAGAATAATGCATACAATGAGAAGTTCGAAATACGTAATCGTAACGGAGAGTTTGAGCCCGGAACCGATGTGGTTAAATTTTTCAAATTCGCGACTCAAAACATGAAACGTTTTGACAATATGTCGCCATACATTTACCAATTGCTTCAGCTTAATTACGATTTGACTCAATTGGTTTCCAACCCACAAGTCCTCAATTTTCTTCAAGCCGAATTATCGAACATGTACGGCGACGAATTAAATCCACTACCGCCGCCTGAAGTAAAGCCCGATTTAGCAAAACCGCCTGAGCTGAGCAATGCTCAGACTCAAACGGATGGAAAATCTGTTGAAAAACTGGTGGAGAATAAAGCTACTAAACGAAAACTCGATGAAACTTCAATGAGCCATTTGATTTGGATGGTTTGGATGATGGGATTTTCACCCAGGACCCACCGAAACGCGGGAAATTCATTGAGGAGCCACCCCAAAATGAGGATAGCGAATGGATTAAAATAGCAAGTTTGGACGAAGCTGTCGACAAACTCTTTCCAGAACTCAATTGAAGATGTCATTCGACAAATTGCTTTCAGAAGTTTATTTTGATCTAAAAAGTCCAGGGTCTTTTGGGGGTATTAGAAAACTTTATTTAGAAGCTCGTAAAATTGAACCAACATTAACTTTAAAAGATGTTAATTCTTGGGTTGAAAACCAATTAACTTATACATTACATAAGCAAATTCGTAATAATTTTAAACGTAATCGTATTTTAGTGCAACGAAAATCGGAACAATTCGAAGCCGATTTAGTTGATATGCAAATGTTTTCTAGAGCTAATAGTGGTTTTAAATATATAATTACTGTGATTGATTGTTTTTCAAAATTCTTGTATGCCTTTCCGATTAAGAATAAAACAGCTGATGAAATAATAAAAGTTTTTAAAAAAATATTCACTACTGATAAGCCCGAAAAGGTTCGTACTGATCGTGGTCTAGAGTTTGACAATTCTAAAGTTCTAAAGTTTTTCAAAGACAATGACGTCAAATACTTTACTTCGAACGATACAAAAATCAAGTGCGCAATAGTTGAAAGAGTCAACAGAACGTTGAAGTCGAAAATGTTTCGCTACTTTACTTCCCAGGGAACGAGAAAATATATTGATATGTTGCCTCAGCTTGTTGATACTTATAATAGAACATACCATCGTTCGATAAAAATGCGACCGATTGATGTGTCAGACGACAACAGAGCTGAGGTTTTTGAAAATATTTATAAAGTTAATAGTTTTAGAGAATTATATAATCAACGAGGTAACAAAAATCCGAAAATTAATATCAATAATAACGTGAGAGTTAAATATGATTTGAATAAGAGTATGGGAAAGTCTTATTATCCCCTGTGGTCTGATACGATCTATCAAGTTAATAGAATAATACCAAAAGACAGGAAACCTAATTACAAAGTTAGCCTGAATGGACAAGAACTTAAACGCTCGTACTACCCTGAAGAGGTACAGAAAATCGGTGACGATTTAGTTTATCGTATCGAAAAAGTTCTCCAAAAAAGACGCAATAACGGTATTGAACAAGTTCTTGTCAAGTATATCGGATATTCAAACGAGTACAATCAATGGATACCGAAAGCAAACCTAATAAATCTCAAGGCTGGTTCAATGACTGCTCGACCCCGACCTCGAAGGAATTGATTTTTATTTTCCAGCTATTTATTATACTAATAGTGGTTCTAGCATGCATTCTCAACTTGACATTCAACGTGTCACAACAGAATTTGTGGACAGTATTGCTCAGTAGTTCAATTGGATATATTCTCCCTAATCCACGTCTCAATACGAATAATCAACGAGCGATATCGTCTCAAAAGTCGTTGATCGAGCAGCAAATATCAAGAAATGGCGGATAATTTTTACGCATTTCTCACCAGTAATGTCAAGCCCGAAATCGGTGCTCAACATCGAAATAAAATCTCAAATTTCATTACCCATTTGGCAGAGAAGAAAGAGTTAACAAGCGATTATGAGGTCTCGCTGTCGGAAATTGGTTTCCCTATCACCTACTATAACGTTACCGAAGAACAAAAATTCTGGGTTCAATCGGTTGAAATTCCAGCAGAAGGGGTCGCGCCTCTAGATAAATCTCATGAAATGTTTCTGCCACCAGGGAACTATGAAACACCAGACGCTATTGTGAATGCCATCAACAAAATTGTTTTCCGAAATAAGAATAAATTTTCGTCTTGGATAAAGGAAGACGAATGGCCGATGTTAGTTTATAAAGATAGAGAAAAACTTATTAAAGTACAGTATGGGCTAGTTAAAAAAGTATTAATTACAAACAAAGATATTCGAAAAAATTCAGTTCTATTGTTTTTTTCGGAACAATTAAGTTATATGATGGGATTTGTTCAGAGAGATGGAAATATTATGAAAAAATCAAATTTCAAAGATTATATCGATCTCTATATTGAAGAAACCAAATTAAATTATGTTTATGCTCACTACCCGTTCTCAAAAACAAATATCCACTCTATTTATGTTTATTCCGATATTTTAAATCCTCGAATTGTTGGTAATATAAAAGCGCCACTCCTTAGACAGGTCGGAATACCATCTTCAAAAAAGTTCGGAGAAGATTGTTTCATCAAATTTGATAATCAATTCTATCACCCGCTCAATCATCATGTATTTGATACTATTCAGATTGTTCTGAAGGATGATACAGGAAAAGATATTGATTTCAAATATGGGCGAGTAACGGTTACGCTGCATTTTCGAAAGAATACCTATATCAACGACATATTTAATAAAGCTCTCAAATGAAAAACTATTCATTTTTTATCTTGTTTGTGCTTGTAATTGTATTTCTTATACTTGTTTCAATAAAAATGTTTAATCAAACCGAAAATAAATTTATTGTTTATTTGAGTAATAAGAAACCGTTTGTTTCCCCTATTCAAGAAGATAATCAACCTGCTGATTTCTATACAGTTCTGGCAGATAAATTAATACTTTCGGACCAATATCAAGTCCGGCTTTTGGAATTGAGTTTTCGGAAAACCTGGTTAAACTTTCCTGATCATGAGAGACTTAAGTTGACTTGCGAAACTCATTTCGATAATCCTCAAGAAATGTGGATCAAACCCAATAATTTTGAGAATATAAAAGATTTAATTGATGTTCTGAATAAAAAGATGGATGAATGTCGAGCAAACGAATACGGATTTAGATGGCCTCCCCAATTTTCATTTAACGCCCAAACAGGAATGGTTCAAATTCAGACTGGAAATTGTATTAAATGGGCAAAAGAAAAACATTTTTGCTTTCCCGTTCTATCCAAGAGACTGAGTGAAATTCTTGGATTCGTTGACAACGAGGGAAATATTTTATCAGAAAATAATTACGAGAGTTTTCTTGAACCAGATGAGTATACACAACTCCAAGAATCTCTCAACGTTTCCCGAGATTTAAAAACGTCAGAGAAAGGGTTTTTTGATGAGAATCGGCGTTACTTGACAGCTAAAAACGGCTACAATTTGCCTAATCATCTTTATTTCGAAATTTATTCCAATATTATTGATCCGGCTATTGTTGGAAACAAAATGGAAAGATTACTGGCTCGAATACCTATACCTGCAGATAAGATGTTCAACGAAAGCGTTGTTGTCTCAGTTGATGATCCAGTTTATCACGAGTTGGGTTATAGTGAAATTTCAGAAATTCTTATCCGAATATTCGACGAGGAAGGTCGTCTGATTAATTTCAATAAGGAAACGATAGTATCTGCAGTATTGGAATTTAAACGCAAATATGACTTCTGGAAACCCTTACGTTCACTATTACGTCAATCAGGTCGGTAATGGTTTCAGCGGCTTTGAAGGTGTTCAATATCAAAGGGGAGATGGATTTTTTGGAAATGTATTAAGAAATGCAGGTCTACCTCTGCTAAAATATTTGGGAAAACAAATTTTGAGTACAGGAGTAGACGTTGCGAGCGATGTCGTGAGAGGCGACCCTATAAACGAAGCTTTCAAAGCTCGATCAAAAACAAAACTCAATGAGATGGCAGGAGATTTAATTAATCGCGCTGAAGTGTTCAGACAGACCGGTCGTGGAAATCCAAGAAAAAGATCTCTCCCCGTGCCTATTGTATCAAGACAAATCCCGAAAGCTAAATTTACAACGAAACGCCCGGCAAAAACGAGACGTACCATTAAACCTAAATTCTCCGATTTACCATCGTTGTTTGGAACAAATCTTTAATAATGAGTTCACTCGTTAATTCAAAAACCCCTGTCACGCCTCTTCCTCAATTCGAGCTGTTTACCAATATTCCAGCTCAAGATTCTATTGAGAAAATTCAAAAGGAGGAAATAAGACCCGTTAATCCGCTTAATACTGGAGGCTACATCGAGTTCAACATCGATTTGAATGATAATGAATACCTTATCGGAAACGATTTGTATCTTTGCACTAAAGCTCAAGTCGTCCTCTCGAAAACGGATTCCATCCCATTTGATATTACTGATTGGGATCATGTTTCAACAGTTAACAATATGATCTACTCACAATTTTTAATGGAATCTGGCTCTATTAACGACGTTCAATTTGATATAGCGAACCAAAACTTCCCTCAGAAAGCGGACTTTCTCAATACTTTCTATACAACAAAAGAGTGCAGGGAAAACGTGATGAGATTTCAAGGTTATTATGATGATTCCGAGGACGTTCATTTAGGTAAAGCTCTGTCACCTGAAAGAAGAGAATTAATTGAGCACCCAAAAGCTACAAAAATTAGAGTAGGCAAATTAGCAGCGGCAGGTGATGCTACAAAATTAGCTGCAATTGATAAAACCACACCGACTGATGGTAATATTGGAAAACCATTCGAACTGTCAGGTCCGGTACTTCTCGATTTGTTCAGGCAGCCAAAGTATATTCTAGGTGGAACGAAACTGAAAATTAAATATGTCTTGGCAAGACCGGAATTCTTTTTTATGATCTCACCGAGTAAGAATATAAGCGCTCAACTCAAGTATATTGACGTTTATCTGAGCGTGAGAAAAGCGATTGTAAGCCCTGATTTATACCACGGGCATAAAGAAGCGTTGCGCCAATCTCCGGCTAAATACCCTATAGAGCGGCTTGAAACCAAAAATTTCATTATTGATAGAGGGGTGACAGGAAAAATTTTCCCTCATATCGTGAATGGCGAACGCTTACCAAAAAAGATTTATTTCATGATGGTTAAAAATTCATCAATGAACGGTTCCTATACAGAGATGCCATTTGTCTACGAAGCGAATAATGTCGCATCAGTGGTTTGCTACAAAAATGATCAACGCATTGCCTACGATATTGATTATACCAATAATCTTGGCTTGAAACCGTTTTTGGAACTTCTGAAAATACAAAACCAGGCAAATAATTCTAATAGAATGCGAATCACACCTGAAAATTTCCTGAAAGGCAATACTATATTCGCCTTCAATATTAGTCAGGATAATATCGGCGGTACAAAATCAGGTTACGTCAACCAGCCTTGTAAAGGTCAAATCAGATTCGAAATTCTCTTCAAACAGCCAACAACAGATACGTTGAATGCTTTGTTTTTCTGCGAATACGATAATCAGGTGAGCATCACTGCGGATAGATATCCGATTTGTGATTTCTAAGAAGATGATGAGCGATGAGATAAGAAGACATTTGAGACGTGTTAATAATTTTGTTGGGGTGTATTCTAGCAATACGTTGCCATTCAAAATTGAGAATAATTCCGGGGTTATAGTTAATACGGATCCTAATTACAAACCGGGACAGCATTGGGTGTCAATTTATAAAGACAATAATGGGATCTGCGAATACTTTGACCCATACGGTCTACCTCCGTTAATTGATGAGTTTGTAGACTTTATGAATAACAATTCAGCAGCCGGTTTGAAATGGAATAACCAACAACTCCAATGTATCGAGTGTGTAACCTGCGGATATTATTGCGTAGAATATATAAAATTTCGCTGCAATGGCTATTCACTATTCGAGTTATTGCAGTCGTTCACAAATAACCCTTATATTAACGATATAATAATTAGAGAAAGAATAAATAGTTTACATTAATTTTTTTATTGTGAACTGTTTCAAAATTTCCAATTATTTTAATTTAAAATTATAATTAATTAATATGTGTACGCGTTCACAAATATCATAAATTAAACTTATATAATAAAAATATTTTTGAAATAATTATTATTTCAATAATTGCGCAAATGGTGAGTTGTTTATATTTAATTCAATATCATAAAAATTTCTCATATTTAAGGATCATCAAAGAGAAATAGATAATCTCGGAGGTTTGGAAAACATAATAAATCTCGGTGTATATGATATGAATGAGATAATTGGTATACTTAAATCAGCTAAGACTTTCCTCGAAATAAAGCTGTTAGAATATGATACCTATAATGGAATCATTAATGATGAAGAGGAAACTCTTCATTTGGTAAATTGTATCGAGATTGAAAATATTAAATCGATAATTCGCCAATATAATATATTGGACGCTCTGGGAATTATTGAAAATTGAATCATTAAAATGAATCATTATTTCGGCGAAGAGATAAGTGTAAGATTAGAAAAATCTGTGCAAATTCTAAACAGAATGATCGGACGATTAAATGAAGGAATTGATTATCTCGAAGAGAGTAGGAATCACTTAGTAAATAATCATCTGGATAATAAGAGGCAAATGTTATTTACGCTCTGGATTTATCTTGCTGCAGGTGATTATAATTATCAACGACTGAGCCGTGCTCTTAACGAAATACATAAAAACGCGTTTCATTTGAGACACATATTTTAATTCCTTAAACTATGATCGAGTGGCCACCGGTAAGTTTAAAAATTCAGTCTATACAACTGAATCTATACAAATCAATTTAGCCTCAATTGGGACCTCTCGGAACCCAAACTCAGCAAGCTATCGATGATCTTTTCGATATGATTGAAGTAATCGATAGAGCGATTGAGTATTTCCAGAATAGGCTCAGAGATTTTGATGATTTCAATGGTGAGTTACCGCCGGATATGTTACTAGATGTTCAGGCCATTGCCTGGCAAGTTGAAGAGAAAAATTTTCCTGCCATTCGAAATTTCATTCAACATCACCAACATTTCGGAATTGTCGATTAAAATGAGTCCGAATATTGAAGTAGAACCTGAAATTGAACAAATGGATGAAGGTATTGGGGCGAGAATGGAAAACTGTATTCGAATTCTAAGGGTTATGCGATTGAAAACATTTTCAGCGAGATTATTTCTTAACCGTGTTATTGATCATGTGGATGATATCGATTTTAATAATCAGTTAACAGATTACGTACTTCGCTTCAATCATGCTGGTGATTATGGGGATTATACCGCGATTGAAGATGTCTTTTGGGATATGATTCATGATCAACATCCCAGGCTTCCAATTGATCGCCTAGACCAAGAGCTCATGGCATCGTACAGATTTGATTAAAAAAACTTATTTATATTTCGAGAGATATTTTTTTTATTTGCGAAAATGAATCTTATTGAAGACGATCAAGAAATGGAACCGTTTGACGAAGGAATAGGTGCTCGCATGGAATACTGCGCAAGAATGCTCCTGGTTATGCGTCGAAAAATGATCGGGGGTCTTAATTACCTGAATCGTGTTCTCCCTCGCGTCGATGATGAACGCTTTAGTGGCCCCGCCAAAGAGTTAGTTTTAGGATTGGTTCAAGCAAGTGATCATCGTAATTATATTCTAATGGAAGATCTTTTGGATACAGTAACGCATTATCAAAGAGCTACTATATATAATCCTGAACTTGCTGCTATTAGATTTTAATTAATGTATTGAGAAAAATAAAATAAATTAGAACTATCTCTCGGTTTGAGAGCGTTTTTCGGGGTTATCGTATATTACTTATAAAGGTATGAATTCAATTCATACATTTACAAGCAATACTCGGCAACCCCTGGAAACGCTCTCAAACCGACAGATAATTTTAATTCTTTTCAAATTTTTAACACAGTGTACTTTTAATCACAGCTTTTCGCTATCTCACAGCGCATTGAGTGGCAAATGTTTTTTTTACTTCGCCGGGGCGCGAACCCGGTGCCTTCTTTGCTCAAAGTATACGCGCTACCTCTGAGCTGTTCTCAATGCTTAAGTTCGCAGAGATCTTTGGCGGCTTTCATAGTTGTTAATTTCTAATTGAAGCCTAAAAGTAATTATACTTGAGGAGAGAAAATACCTTCCAATCCATTCAATAACGTCTGCTCTCTTGAATTAATAACTGTTTAGTTACCCATTTGTGAGAGCTTACGCTATTGAACAGAGAGGGAGGGTATTTTCTTTCGTCAAATATAATTGCTCATTATTAGTGGAATGTTATGTATGGATGTTCATTAGAAATTATTTTGGCTTCAGCGGGACGCGAACCCCGGATAGTCATGTCTCAGTATACACGCGCTACCACTGAGCTATCGAGCCAGCACATGAAATATAGATAAGTTACTTATTAGTTATGATTGTGAACGCGTATTGAAAAAATTCTAAAAAAAAATATTCCCCTGTAATGGCGGCGCTATACTGTCGCCCTCTGTGGTGCGGCAAAAACCCTAAAATGTTTGGAGTAGCATCTAGACTACTAATTTTGATTTGAGTCTGCGATCCATTGATTCAGTTTTTATTTGATCATAGATTTCATTGATCTTAAGAATCCATTG
>JAQIXD010000584.1:0-23939 GCA_034699985.1 Minunthozetes semirufus | reverse complement strand
CAATCACTGGCTTTTCGGTCAGTCCTTTCAAGTCCTTCCCCTATTGCACTTCGTTCCCCTCTTTCAGAGCAATAAAACATAAGAGAGCTTTCATTTAACATATGTTTAATAATAATAAAATGTTTTTTATTTATTTTCTAATAATTTGTTTATTATTTCTATTTCTATCAAAAGTGGTATTTGTTTTTAAGAACTAATTTTTAAGAACTGTTTTTAAGAACTTATTTCTAATAATAATTAATAAATGAATTAAAAGTCTTCTATTTTTGAGCACTAATTATGAATAATAATTATAATAATAATTGGAATAATTAAAGAAATGAAGATTTAAAACCTGCGCTCTTCTGGAAGCGCTGCCACTCTTTCATATAAAAACTAAAAATTTGATTTAGGCAACATCATTTAATGATATTGCATAAATGTAAATACAAAATAACAATTTTAATTAATATGAATTATAATAAAAATAATAATTATTTTATTATATTTTATATATTTATTTGATTTACACTCGAATCGATTCAAACAATTAATTGATCGGAAATATTGAAATTTTATTTTACAAATATTTAACGAATTTTCAGTTTGGAATCAAAACACAAATTCAGTAGTTTATTAAAGATTGTCAGAAATTATTTTTATACTAAATGCTCTAGAGTCTAGATCAATTTAGAGATTAATACCAGGCATCAAACAATTTACATATGTTTCAACTTTTTTTAAAATAAAAATTTAATTTCTATTTTTAGTCGATTCCAATATTTTTAAAATTATGTTATTCTCTAAGATTTAATAGTTAGAATATGACCATGCAATTTAAATCAAATATTTTCGAGTCCTTCAAATTATTTAAACAAAATTTTGCTCTCAAAACGATTATGTTTAAACACATTTCAAATAAATTTCATTAATAAAAAAAACAATTAAATGTTTTCGAAACAAAACACGAATTTCAATAATCATTTCATTGAAAACAATTTTTTCTTCAAATTATGGAAACATTTTTCGTTTACTAATAAATAGTTTTAAATCTTTTGTAAATTCAGTGAAATCTAGTATAAGACGAAGAAAACAGTAACTGTTTCTCCATAACCATAGTTTGCAGCAAAAGTAAAGCATTTCTGGACTTTTTGAAAGTGGAATTACAGGAAATCTTTGATAACAGGTTGGATTGAGTCCCTCTCAGGAACAGTTTCATAATTTTTAGGTCAACGGTATATAAATTTACAAAAACATTAAAACCTAAGCATTACTTTCCATTTCTTCGGTCCAAACGCTTAGCTTTTAGTTTAAAATATATTTAAAAATAAAATGAGTTGGAGTATAGTTTTGATGGTTTTGGTGGCAATACTGATCTTGATTATTTTATCAGTTTTTACAGCGCGTCTATATTTACGAATGACGTGCGGAATATGCAAAAGTCAAAAGGATTTGTCCGGAAAAGTAGTGCTCATCACTGGTGGTAATACAGGCATTGGAAAAGAACTGGTCAGAGATTTGGCCAAAAGGAATGCCAAAATAATACTGGCCTGTCGTTCAATCGGAAGAGGAAAAGAAGCGATCAGTGATATTATTGAATCGACCGGAAATCATAATATTTATGTGAAGAAGTGTGACATCAGTTCATTACAATCTGTGCGAATGTTTTGTGAGGAAATACTCGATTCAGAGGAAAGATTAGACGCTTTGGTCTGTTTTGCGGGTTCTGGTGTTCCCTTTGGTCGACATCTGACAGAAGATAATATTGAATTACAATTTGCGACAAACCATCTTGGACATTTTCTTATGGTTAACCTTTTGCTTGAATTGATTAAATCGACGCCTAATTCGCGAATTATCATTACTTCTTCTTCGGCTCATTTGTTGGGAACTCTTGATTTATCGAATATGATTCGCTTCGATAAATACATAAACCATCCGTTCCTCTCCTATTGCGACACAAAGTTAGCGAATGTAATGTTTATGAAAGAATTGAGTGAAAAACTCTCTGATTCAGGAGTGACAGTGAATGCATTACACCCTGGTACTATATATACTAACGGAATTCGATATAACAAGATTTGGTACATCAAAATATTCCTCACATTCCTATCTTTCTTATATAATAAGAGTTTAGAAGAGGGCGCACAGACTCTCATTTATTTATGTGTTTCTGAAGAAGTCGAAGGAATAAGTGGTCAATACTTTTCTGACTGTAAAAAAGCTAAATATAATGCATTAGTCGACGACATTAACCTTAGACATGAATTATGGAAAACAAGCGCCCGTTTATGTGATTCACAATTAAGGACAATGACTATTGTTTGACCACTATATCTAATCATTGTGTAAACATTGTATGATAATTGTCTATATTTCACTTTTAACTGAATCAGATTCTATTGAATGCATTATATTTTATTGTAAACAATATGTCTTTCAATAAATAAAAAATATATTTATTTGAATTTAATATAAATTTTTTTTATACAAAAATCATTTGAAAAACATTTGAATAACAGATCACAGTTAACATCACAGTTGACATTTACTTAACAATAGATTATAACTACAAATAATAATTAGACACTAATTATTAGACATTTAATAAAGACTAGTTACTAGTATTTTTGAAATTCACAAACGTTATTATTTTTTAATTAAGGATAAATCAACATTGATTAGTTCCTGAACTGTAATATAAAATTAATTCGATAAGTTTTCTAACTTTATATTATATGAACTATTTCAAGTAGTATCAAATTAGTAGTATCTACCTCAAATTGTAAAAGGAGGATTCATGCGATTTTATAAAATAATGGTCAATCCAAAGATTAAGGTCTCGAAAATCTATTCGATACTACTTTTAACTTGAATTTGAACATTTCATGAGTAATGATACTTACAATATAATGATAAAATATGAGTGACAATCAATAACAATGAGTGTCAATGAGTGTCAATGAGTGTCAATGAGTGTCAATGAGTGTCAATGAGTGTCAATGAGTGTCAATGAGTGACATTGATCATATTTGAAATTTTTGATGAAACCATATAATTATTATATGAAAAGAGATCAAATTTGGAGTCAATTCTTTGTTTTTTTTCATCTCTATATCAGAAGTTTATTACAAAACTGAGTTTAATATAATTAAAATCAAAGTTTAAAAAACAATTAAAAAAGACTAAAGTTTATAAAGAGAAGAGTTGTTTAATTAAAACTTACTTTCAAATCAAGTATTTAAGACAGGGTATATTTCCAGAGCGATTTTGTAGATTCAAAGTAAATATACATTTCAATAATCACTTCAATATCATTGTATTGATTGAAATATTCGTATTCCGAAAATTGTTCATTCGTTTGAAATAAGTGATCGAAAATTAGAAGAAAGTCCATTCAATCGGTTGATAATCGGATGTCATCTCACAATTGAAAAGTGAGTTATTTTGCAGACATTAGTTATGAGACAAATCAGAGCGAAATCCAAGAAAAAAGTAAATTATTTCAATGCTTTTCATTTGAAAGTCATTCATAAGGAGTGAGTTCTATATTCGTTGACCCGAACTTAGCTAACCTTTTAGTCCACTTTCAATCCATTAAAGGGTCAGCTAATAGATTGGACCTTTTATAAACTTTTATTATTTTCTTGCGTTCAATCCACAAATGATCTTAATTCACTCTCCAACTAACATTATTCAAAGTTATATCTGGAATATTTTATCAATAATATTGTAAATTTTAGTACATAACCTAATGCCCAATATCTGAGACATTGATTATAATAACTAATAAATAAATTTCAATTAAATTATTACAAATTTTGTGAATTTCTTTAATAATTATCTTTAAAATGTAATTTCATTAAATAATTTTATTGATATTATTTACTAAAGTCATGATATTATACAAATACATTCAAATTAATGCATTAATTTATTGAATTACAGCTAGATCAACTTAAATTCTTCCATCAAAGGCAGAAATAGTTATTATATTGGCTATATTAAACCATTCTGAATTTTCCATTGATTTTATTATCTAAAATTTTGATCGGATACTGTGGTCATTTCTGACTGAGGTCTAATTGAAAAAATATCTGAATTGGATTAATCATAATAAAGACCACTGATATGCTTTTCAATTTTTGCATGGTGATAACTTAATATATAAAGAATATGATAGCATTTTTTGTTTGAGCACATTGCCATGTTCATACCAGATTTTGGACAATTTTCTGTCTTAATGTTGAGTTCTGTCTTAATGTAATGTTGAGTGTCCAAGTAAAATTGAGACAAGTTTACTAAAATTATTAATATTATTATCAAATTATGAACTTTTTCTTAGATATTAGGTTAACTTAAAGTAATTTTTACTAATTTCGATGAATTATATTTTTTGTTCATTTCTTATCATTTGCTTAAAGAATGAAAGATAAATGAAAATAATAATATGTCTTAATGTATATTATATAATGAGATTTTATGTAATATAATTGTTTTAATTAATGGTTGATTGATTAAAAAATGTTGAACATCAAATAAACTAAAAATTACTCTCTATAATATAGAGTCTATATTCATTGAGAAATAGATGATGGCTCATTTACTAGTGATTATGTTTTCCCAAAAAGTGAAATTTGACCTCAAATACAGTTGAGACGGAAATTCATTTCCAACGAAGAAGTTATTAACTAAAGACTGGTTTTTCAACTTTCACTATAATTTTTTTAAACTTGAAAATGAGGTCAATTTTGCTCTTCCTATAAATATTTGATTCACACAAAAGTGGAATAAAGTCTAACATAATTTTTTGAATAAATCAATTTGATTATCTCCGCTCTAATTTGAGCTGTTATTGTTGTGCCATTTTTAATAATAATATTATCTTTAGCTCAGAATCAACTAATTTCCTTAAAACTTGATAATATTTGAGTCTAAAATGTTCAAGATCACTATTGGAAATATGATGTAAACTGGAGACAAATTATAAAACTTGAGTTAAATTTTAAGATAATTAGTTTACTGCTTTGACCCCTCACTTCAGTTATTTTCGTATTTAGATTTAGCAAAAAACGTGTTTGGCTTTCATAAACTCAATCCATTTATTAATTAAGAATATTCTTTGCCTTCAATATATGTTTTCTTCAAATTCATTACTAAATGATTACCAGAATTATGGAAGGAATCACTTCTTTAATTCTCTGCTAAAAACAAATTTATGAAATTTTTGTTGAAATATGTGATCAAAATATTAAATCAATGACTCTTTTCTCATAAAAATAAGATTTTTGTTTTCAGTTATGATTTATGAGAGACCAAAAATCTAAAACAATTATTTCAGAAATTATTATTATTATTGTAATGCCTTACCACTGGTAAGTTACCAATGGATGAGTGAGAGGCTCTGAATAAATCTGGTTGGTTTCATTTTAAAACCCCCTGATTGATATCATTGAAGTGAGTCATATCTCGAAAACTAAAAATAATTCAAATCTAATAAAGTTTTGATCAAAATTTTTGATTACATTTTTGAATTCAATTTGAAGTCATCAATAGATTAATACAAATCTTTTGATATGAAGTAAATAATGTTATGAAAACAGTGATCTAAAACAAAGATGCGCAGAGAGAAACAAAAATCCCCTTGATATTTTAACACAAAAATTGCATTTAAAAATTGTTATTATTGTCTTTTTTCTATTATTTGATTATACAAACATGTAATTTGAAATTCGATTCAATTTAAATTAGATTCACTTTAATTAAAGGGAACATAACCCTCCCTGAGATATAGATTCTGGACAACCCCTATATCCAAAAAATAATGAATCGAAAGCTAAACCAATTCAATAGATTCCAAGAAATTTCAGTTTTCAAATGAAAAATCATGAATCTATCAATCAATGACTTCAATGAAAAATATTTTTACTAATTTATAATAGTTTTCAACAAAACTTTAAAATTCAAATTAAATCAAAAATTAATTTCGATTCTTATGTTTGGAAATGTTGTAAGTGAAGTAAATTCATATAAATGATGTACATTTTTATTTCATATTTTCATACTAACAATGCTAACAATGGTAAGATTGAATACAGAATAGTATTGACTAAATGTCATTGAATATGATCTGAATTTGTTTGAATCTCCGGAGAAATTATGAGAAATATTATCGCATTTTGTGTTTACGACAAAAAAGATTATCCATAGAAGAGAACCACTCATTATATTCTGGTTCTTATGACAAACAAATCTTTTAAGCTTTGATTTGTAGATACAATGGAGATCTGATGGTAAAAGGCGATGCGGAGGAAGACTAATCAATGAATTCTAATGGATGGGCGGTCATACTTTTGAAGACAGTCCTCAAACTGACGTCATTAATTCAATTACTTTTCTATATTAAAGAAGAGCGAACCTTAACTGAGGACAGACCATAACTTTGATACGAAGTAATTATTTTTGTGATTCTGATCTTATAGAATATGAGTTACATTATGGACAAAATCATTATTTTATTTTTATTCTTTGATTTTTTAATTTTGATCGCTTCGAGTCCATTGAAGTCTTCTCCAAAAGAAGAACAATTTGAAAGTTTTCTCAAAATGAGTTTACCCCTAATCAAACAAAATCTGATTAATTCACAAGAATTTGATTCTTTCTATAAATTGTTGGCTAATAATGAAGAAACTCCTGACAGAACTGAAAAGAAGAAAACAACTCAGAGTAAGAAAATATTTTATTTTTATTTCTATCATTTAATTGAATTGTTTTTAAATGTAATTTGTGTTTAGCTTTCAATGTATAGTAAATTTTATTTTGTTTGATGTAATTAGTGAGCGATGCCTTTGAAAGCGTCAAAAGAAAGCTCGGAGATGATTATGGACATCTCAGGTTTGGCAGAAATGAGGCTCAATCTCAAGATTCTAAGTGGAACTCAAGAATCAAATATAATGATCCCGATTATGGACACATGAGATTCGGTTGATCGACAATCCCTTAGATTTGATGTGAAGTTATTTATTGAACGATAAGCTGTAGACTATGTTTATATTCATTTATTCATAACAATTATTATTCCATTATTTGGCAATTTTTTAGCCAAAAAACAAATAATTGAAAAAACAATAATAAACTGAATTTTAATTATAATATTTTCCAAAAATTATTTCACTTTAATGTAAAGTAAAAATTAAAACAATGGGGAGAGAGAGAGAGAGAGAGCAACAAGATGTGACCTATACTTGTGATAAGAAGATAGCATTACTTCAATGGGTAACTCTATATGAATGAGAGCGTGATTTAAATTTTAGTTAAGTTTCGAATATTTGTTTCAATTATTCCTGAATTGAATTCTTGTTTCAAAAACTATTTTCTAATTAAATATCAAAAACTCTGAAGAATTTGATTTCAATAAAAATGGGTTTAAATGAGATTCGATTCAAACTCTTAGTTTTTATCAGTATTTTGATGTCAGAAATGTCGGTCACATCTGAAAACGAGGTAATCATTGATCAAAGAATTTATAAAATCTAATAGCATTTGATTAAACGGACAGTTGTGTGATAACACAGTTGTCTACTCAGTGGACAGATTCAACAACAATACGATTCGTTTGTTCCGAAACAACGACTTTTGGGATTTGAGTGGTTTTCCCGATAATATCAAAGTTGGAACCAAAGGGTCGATGAAAGACTACCAGTTCTTCAATCCAGTGAAGAAAAGCGCCAGAATTGTGACAGTATTGGAGGGTTCGCCCACAATCAAAGACCGAACCTTTAAATTCGATGGTGTTTTCTGGTGGTCATGGTACAACCATCCCAAGTTCGGACTCAGATATGTGGCCACTTCTGCCGGACTCTATTGGGACCAAATACCAAACGATCACGGATTTGATGCTGTCTTTCACAACGGAGACAAAAATGATCCGATGCTTATCGGACTCGAAGCCGATCCCAAATCTAGTGATGAATACATGAAAGTGAGTCAATTCTGGAACTTCTCTCACTTGAGACAACTCTTAATACAGAATTATAATGTATTTGTGATTCAGATTCACTACTTTAGTACAAAAAACGAGACATTCGTTCGAAAATCGAGTCAATACTTCGATCAAAACGATTTCCCAAAAGACTTGACGGATGCGTTCTCGTGGCCGCCGACCGAAGATCTCAAATATTTGGTTTACATTCTGAAGGCCGACAACTATTGTATTCTGAGTGACAAACAAAAGGTCCAAAACATTCAAATCGAATACAAATTGAATTCAAATCTTAATTTTTGTTTGAATTTTAGTGCACAGAATGGAAGTCATTCAGACAACTGATTGGCTGTTCGGGAGAACCAAAACCACAACCTTTAGATGAGGACAACCCATCTTCAACTTCAGATGAGGAAATACCAGAGCGAGAAAATACAGCCTCTCCTCAAACTCAAGATAATCGTGGAGAAGAGAGTGGAAGAGGTGGCGGCGGCGAAGGTCTGGTTCCACCCGTTAGTGATGAGCCAAATCGGAAACCTAGTACTGAATGGGGAGCACCATCTGGTCAGGCGGCACAAGAAAATGTGACTACAGAAGGAAGTTCTGTGGAAAGAATTGCCTCCTCTATCCTTTTGATTGTCGTTTCTTTTGTCTTAAATTTCATTTGATTTTAAAAATTGTTTTACTTTTGTATTGAATTTGTCTTTAATTTCTCTTAAATTAAATCTTTTAAACGATTTTTGAATAAATTTTAATTAATTTAATAATGGATTCATTTTTAATAAAAAAGTTATAAAGCAAATGACAAAAAACTCAAGTCGTAGTTCTATCCCTTCCCACAAGTTTTCCTTCTGACCCCTCGTGATCGGAACCCCTCCTAAAGGCTACTACAGTCAGTCCATTTTTAAAGCTAATAAATTTGCATAAAAAATGGCTGAAAAAATTGAAATATGACTTCAATTTAATGATGAAATAGTTTTTAGCCATTTTTTTATGCAAATTTATTAGCTTTAAAAATGGACTGTAATTTGTGGAACTTTTTCACAGAATTTCAGAAGAATTCGGTTTTATTTACAAAAAACGTTTTCAACAAAAAATTCATTGATTTTAAAGAATTTTTCGTTTGTTTTATAAAATAAATGAAAAATACTGTAAAATACTGTAAATTAATTTAAAATACTATAAATTATTGGAAAATATTGTAAAATATTTTGAAAAAATGGATATTTTTAATAAATTTGAGACAAAACTGAAACAAAACATCGAAAGCATTAAAACCCAAAACGTATTCATTATTTTGTTTTATGTTTTAATCGTTTTATCGTTTCTTTAATTACAGAAACAAATCAAAGAATCTGAGGTTCGGTTCAGAGGAGAAGTGGAGGAAAGACAAAGAGTCCATCAGTTATACGAAACACAACTTCAGAATTGCAGACAATTAATGGATTCGCTCTCAAAACTGGAAACCGATTCAAAGATATTCATCGAAAAGGAAAGCATTGAATTCAAAGAAGAGAAGACTTTGTATTTAAATCAAATGCAAAGAATGTCCGAACAATTGAATCAATTAAAACACGAAATGATTGGAAATCAAAGCAAATGCTTTCATTTGGAACAAACTCTTCTTCGGAGACAAACAGAACTCGAGAACCAAAACAGCTTTCGTTTAGTCATTGACTCAGAGATGAGTCAAATCCAAACCAAATCCCAGACTTTGATCGAAGAGATCACCGCTTTGTCTCAAAATCAATCCAAACTCAAAGACATCGGTTTTATTATATTCTTTGAGCTCTTGTTTTAGTGATAATTATTTTATTGCCTTCTTTTCAGTCAATTCGTGTAATGTTTTGAACGAAGAACTCAAAGCAAAACTGATTCAACGAAACCAACAACTGATTGATGTAAACAAAGACAATGAAGACCTCAAAGCGTTTATTTGTGAACTGAAGGAGAAGTGTCGACAATCGGAGGAAGCCATGAATGACAGCGAATTACAATCATTGCGTTTAACGCAAACAAATGATTTGGTATTCATTTTCAACTGATTTTCAATTTGTCTTCAATTCATTCATTGATTCCTTTATTTTATATTTAAATTCAAAGCAAACCCAAGAAATCAAAGAATTGAGAGAACTATTGGAACAATTGATTCCTGAGAAGCAATTGCTTACAAAACAGTTGAATAAAAGTGATATCAATGCAAACGAATCGATTGGATGTGATATGAATGACAACGAAGTCTTCGTTCAAACACAGGACTCGACCGCACAATAAAATTGATTGAATTTCCGCTTATTTTTCAACAAAAAGTAATACAAAAGTTGTTTTCATTTCATTTATTTCTTTATTATTATTCAAAAATTATTTATAAATAAATTCAGTTTAATAATAAATCTATGATTTTTTCAGAAAAACAATTAAAAGTTTAAATAAATTTATTGAATAAACTATTTATTAATAATTCCATTGTTTTCTAATTATTTATTTGAGAAACAATTGAATGAAATAATAATTTATCTCAAATTAATCGAAACCTCATTTCTTGGAATCATTTGTTTTGCAGATCTGTTACCATTTTCGCAGACATATACCGACGGATTGAGATATTCTTCTTTTGCTTCCTATTAATCTCTATTAAAATCAACTTAAATGCCTTTAAAGTCAATTCCTTTGATTATTGCACTAAAAACTAACAAAAGGACTGAAAAAATGCTAAAATTTTGCTTAAAAATTGTTTCGGAATAAAAATGAATTTCTATTCAATTGATAAAAATTGAACGAATATTTTGGGCAATAAATTGAGTTTTTATTAATTATTAATAAATTATAAATAAATTTAAAAATCTCATCAAAATTCTATTCAAAGACTTAATAAGAAGTCTATTATTAATTAAAATTATTTTCATTTATTGAATGAAAACAGAATATTATTATAGAATTGAATTGAATTGAGTGTCAATCAGTCAAACATATGAAACATTATATCACTTGAAAAATGAATTGTCGTTTAAAATGACTGCAAATCGTATTAATGCTATTAAACTATAAAATATAATATAATTGCATTGAATCTAAAAAATGCTTATTATTTGAGCAAAAATTAGACCAAAAAACAAAATCATTTACAAAAGGAATGTAATTATTATTATTATTATTATTATTGACTTCTAATTGACTTTTGCTTAAAAATGTTGCTTTTGTTTCTGATTTCAAATATTAAAAAAGGATTTCCTATAAAAGTTCAAATCATTTGATTTATAGCTCAGTCGAGAGCTTTGATCTATTGGTTTGATTGTGAGACATATTATTGTTTTCTTCGATATTAATTGTGCACTGATTTTGACTAATATCTGTTGAGTGGTGTTGTGTTGGTTGCAATATATTTGGGGGTCGGGGAGAAGGCAGAGGACTGATCACATTCTCAGTCGATGCCGCGTTCCAACTGTTCCGGGACGGCTTAAACGGTGAAACGTCTCGCGAAGAGGTCAGGCTCTGGATTGTGAGCGAATTCTTAAGAACGCTGTCGTCTGAAATGCTTTCGTTGTCGATATCTATTCGCGAACAATGACTTATTCCCGTTAAGAATCGGATTCTCTCTTCGTGTGAAGAACTGTAACATTAAAAGTACTCAAATTAATTACAATTTATTTAAATCACTTGATATTTGAGTGAATACCTGGAGGAATATCCTGAATTGGGCGGAGGAGAGCCGGAATCAGTGTTGGCCCACTTGCATAAGAGGTCATCCAAAAGGAATTTCTCTGTTTGTGTACTCGAATTCGTTTGATTCAAATGTTTGCTTATATTGGATGTCATGAGTGAAACTCTTGTGTCTTTGAGCTGAACTAATGAGGAATGACTTATTCGGTTCGAATCATTACCCCGATCACAACAAGGGGTAGTTTTATTAGGAATTGAATCGCATGATTGCACAGAATACTTTTGAGATTCAGTTTGAACGCCTTCAGTGTTAATGTTATACATTTTTTGCATCAAAAACATCATTGTCTTCATATCAGAGCTCAGTTTATCGATATCTTCAGTCAAAGAAGTCATTTTAGTGTCTAATTCTGCGACACTAGTCTGAGTGATTTTTAAGTGATCCTTAACATCTAATGAACTGTCTGCTGATGACATAGAAGATGACATTCGAATATTTTTAATGAAATTGATTCGGGGAGGAATATGAGTCCTTCTATTGCTCAGAATCGGTACGTTTTCACCACTTGTTTTTGAATCCCATAATCCATGACTATTGAAGGCAGTGTTGGACGAAGCCGGAGGCGATTGAGGGGGTGATCCTGAATCATCGCTATCATCTCTATTCTCATGTTCATCGTCGTCATCCTCTTCGTTATTTTCATCGTCCTCTGAGATCGAGGGCAGAGTTAGAGAATGGGCCGCATGTATACCATTTTCAAGTTCCCCTTCATATCCTTCCCTTAAATTGAAGGTCAAGTCGTGTACAATTTCAGTGCAAAAAGTTTCGGCAAATTCGGGGTAAAGTTTAAGCACTTCGAGGAGACCCGGAACGTGAATACTCTTCAGATCACAATATGTAAGCGCTTTTATATCACTGTTTGACTTTATTACGGAGTCTATTATCAAATTGGATGGAATATCACAGCCGACCAAATCTCCTTTACCAAGAATTGCGACCACCATATTGTTCTGCAAAACTTCCATTGAACCGTTGCATACCAGGTATATATTGGTCAGAGCATCGCCTTTATGTAAGAGATATTCTTCAGGAGCACAGAAATTGCTTTTGATGTGCAGAGACAACAATTTTAGGAACCCCTGGGGAGCCGTCTCGAAGATAGGAAGTGACAGAATCTCTCTGTGAAGATGTAATGAAACATCACATCTCAACTCATCCGGGAATTCACGTAAAATCTATAAAAAATAATATCTTTTTATTATTTTGTTTTCCTTTTATTATATAAACAATTGATATGAATTGAATCAGCGCTCATCACAATCCACTCTCTTGTGGTTCTCATCAGAGGTGGTCTAAGTTAAGTAAAAACTTCAAAAGATTTGTTCATAACATTTCTAATTATTTTATTGATAGTTAATTAATATTTATAATTTATTACATATCCTGTGCTTTAAGTTAAATGCATTTTAATCTCTAAATATTTTCAATTGTTTGAGATCTTTGGCTTTAAGGCAAACATTATTTTCCAGGAGATAAACAATATTCCCGATCACGACATCCCTGAAATAGCAAAGGGACGAAAACATAGATTAAATTACAATCTAATCTTGTTTTCGTTAACGTCATTCGCCTAATAGATTAGTATCAATAGATTAACACAAAATTGATAACAAAATCAAAATTACGTCAAATATTTGATATTTTGCTTGATTTTTGTTTTTACTATTTATTTGTTTATTCAATATTCAAATGTAAATAATTCTCTCAACGTATTTATAAAATCAAATTAAAGGAGATGAGAGGAAAGGATGGACTTATAATTTTAACACTCAGCAAATATTACATGATTTCAAAAGCAAGTTGAGCAAGTAAACTTCATATTCATATTTTGCCATAAAATCTAAAAAAAAGTCTATTGAGTAAACTCTGAATAAATTACTTTTAGAGATAAAAAATGAAAATTTTCGCTTTGAGTGCAGTTATGTAGTAATGGTTTGTTTGAGTGAATAAAACACAAAAGTTTTATTCGATAATCAAATTGAATGAGATTTCATTCGGATCTATATTTTAAGTAAAAATATTCTGCATTAAAAGCCGGCGGCTATTTTCATAGCTCTTTAGTCAGGATATTGGAAATGTGAGCGCATTGGAAAGCCTTTGGAAAGAGAGATTCACTCACCTCGTTGTGATCGATGCCATTATTGAGAGACCACGTCGTTTGAAAATAGTCAGTCATTCGTTGTCGCAATTGTTTTGGGATTTGATGTAATTTGAAAAAATCTTTTAGATCTCTTAGTTTTGTTTGATATTGGGAACGGCGGGCATACATTCTTTGAATAATTGCCGTTACATTACCTAAGAATAAGAATAAAATTTATTATAAGCGGATTTGATAGTAATGTGAATACTAACCAAAAACGACTGCATGCATAAGAGCCCCGATAAGCATAATGAGGATGGAAAACACTTTTTCAATTTCAGTATTAGCCGACACATTTCCAAAACCAACACTCGTAAGACTACTTGTGGTGAAGTATAGGGCAGTTATGTATGAAGAAAATTCTGTCAGATTCTGAACCGACGCCTCGTATCCCAGTTTATCACTCAATTGATGTAACCATCCTTTCGATGAAAAATTAATTTATATTTGACGAAACGAATGAATACTTTTAGCAATGATAATATATTTAAGCATGCAAATTTCAATCTATGCACATCCATTTAATGCACATCCTTCTTTTGATAAATAAGTTGAAACATTTAGAAGAGCTCAATGTTTTGTTTTTGGAAAATAGTTTCACAATATTTCATGATTTTAACTAAAAGTAAAGTATTTTATATTTGAGAATATTTTGTCAATAAATAAATCAAAACTAACTTCAAAATGGATTAACTCTTAGAAAGAAATCAATATACGACTGAAGACAGCAAATATATTTTGTATATTTTTTTCCACGTGAACAAGATCATTGTGAATGACACTATTAATTTGAAATCAGACACATTTATAAACTATCCATCAAAATCTTATTTACTCTTTGAATGCTAAAATTTAGATTAAGTTTGAAGAATAGTAATTTCAAGTCATTGAACTTATAGTCATTCTTTGCTTTATATTATATTTTACCAGAACTTTATTTATTCCAGAATCAAAAACCTCCGCATTTTGTTATTCAAATTCACACTTAAATTTCGAAATCATCAATTTTAAATCGATACATTTAAGATAAAATCAACTCAATAAGCAAATTTTAATATTGTATATCTTATAAAATACATGTATATGTTAAAATGTATTGAGGAATTTAGTGCTATAATTTGATTTTCTATTGTATGGACGCATTACTTAGCATTTGATATATTGATAGAGTTATGTATTTTCAATATAAGATGGATATGGTCTTCAATTTATATATTATTCAAATAAAAAACTAAACAAATATTAATACTAATCATAATAAATGACTTAAATTTGATGACATAAAAAGTTTTATAGGATTTTGTGAAATATTAAGGCCTGAAATCTGAGAGTAAATGTATTTTCACTTATTTTGTTGTTTATATTCTTTATTTGCTTTCAATAAATCATGAATTTTTCAACAGATTTATAATATTATATATTATTATGGATTAGTATTTGTTCTTTATATTCAACTTATTTATCAATCAATTGAATGTATTTTTCGTAAGAAATACATTTTGAGAGCAAATCATATATTTCTTGAGTTTTAGAATTCTGTATAAAAAAAAATTGAATGAATTGAAAGTAAAACTCGTTTTTTAAGTAATCGGAATGAGTTTGAATGCGAGCCGAGTTTTTGTCGAACATTGTTTCGAACGATTCTTTAGTTATTCAATAATAGAAGTAAATAACAATTATCTTAAAAAAGAGATTATTTAAGCCATGATTAGAGCTAAAAGACAAGTATTATCAGAACAAGTCGTCCACTTTTACTCAAATGAAGGAAATCGGGACAAGTTTAGGACTGTCATTATTTTGTTTTGTATTTTCACTTTTGTGTTCATAATTTGTTTTTATTTTATACATAATTCAACCCTTTATAATAAACTGTGAAAATTTTGGCAAAAATTCCATTACATCATGGTCAAATAATTTTTTGAGAAATTCGAATTCAAATTTGACCATGATACTATTGATTTTTCAAAATTCTTTTTTCACTTTTTAATTAGTATTAAATTATAGTATTTTTTGAAAAAGAAATTATTTAAAAATATATAAAGGTTCTCGAGATATTGACCCCCAAAAAGTCAAACTTTAGGGGGTCTCGCCGCCTGGGGGGTCAAGGTAGGTCAATGAAATTTTGGGTATTTGTTGTTCATTTTGATAAGAATTGATCCTGAGGTGGACAATTCGGCCCGATTTCAGCTGACCATTTGGCTCAAAACTAAATATTATCCTTTAAAAACGTAACCAAAATATTGATCCGAAAACAGAATTTTGAATACTTTTTGATGCTTTCAAAATATAAACGTAAATAATCCGGTGCTCTCCTATTGTCTGATTTCATTCAATTTCACTGAATTCTACATTTTGGAAGATTTTTTAGCAAATTATTTGAGTGAAAATTAATAAAATAAAAAATGTTTCTTGTTTATTTGTATTTGCTATATTGATTATTTATAAGATTGTAATGAATCAACTTTATTACCGACATCCCATGTATCGGTATTGGCCTCCATCTCGCCGACGGCAATGACATACCAAATGCAGGCCAACCAATGGGCCAATAAGGAGAACGACAACATTAGTAGAGTTAAAATGATGTAACTGTACCTGAATTGGGAACAAATATTGATTTTAACGATTCGCTAAAAACATCCCTAAAAATACAAAAACCAAACAAACAATTGAAACATTCGTTCAAATTCTATAACACCTTAAGCGGGTTAAACCCTTTTAATAGATTTTTCAAAAAAATTGAATCTATAGAATCTATAGATAATATAATTCCTAAATAAATGATACGTAATGACCATTAAATGATTAAAATCACTTAGAGAGGATGACCCTTAATCTAGTCTAGTGATGAGCATGCACTTGTGTTCGTTCACTCTAAGTACAAAATAACATTATATTGAATGACATAATACTAGATAAGGAGAAATCTCAGGAAAATGTAAACTGTTTTTATGCCATACTATACTATATGGAAAAATGAGATACAACAGCTAAAAATGGCAAAAAAATGTTTATTATTTGTTGACCGATAGTAAGGACTAACCAATCATTTATTAAACGAAAAAACAAATCAAACATTTCTGCCTTTGATTGCAAAGAATCATAACATTGAGAAACTTTCTTATAATAATGTGATAGAAATTATTTCAAAAATAATGATAACTTTTGTATGAAATTAATTGCAAGTCTTTTGTCTTAAAAAAATATTATCTTTAATGAGTAGATCCAAAAGAAGTAATGAGTGACAAAGATCTACGAAACACACCATAAATCCTAAATCTATTTTCATAATAATTATTATATTTTGTTCTATAAATTCCAATATATCTCTAACTAAAGAACAAAAAACTTTCTAAAGACTAGTCCAGTAAAGAGTAAAGAGCACAATAAATGCATTATTAACTTGAAAAAGAATAAATGAAGCATGCCAAATTTTCAGGCTATTATGAAAGACTCATCAGTGATAATCATAAGAAAAAGTCTATGGTTTGACCTCATATTCCATATTCTTTTCATTTAACTTCGATATTATGTTCTCTTTTTTGTTTTGATTCAAAACTAATCGTATTTCAACTCCTATTCAGACTTAAATTGTAGTGATCTGGAGAAGGGTCTAATATCCAGCATAACTTCAACTTTTTTAAACTCGATAATTGAAATAAATTTGTAAGCAAATTATGAAATATTTTAGTAATATCAAGTTACAATACAATCAGGATTCTGTGAAAATTATCTCCGAACTCAGCCAAAGATCTTAGACATAACTCCTCAAACTCAAAATAAGTCCACTAAAAGGGGCCGTGAATTTAATGTTGACCCTAACATTGAGATTTTATGACATTTCGACTAAATCGAAAATGTTAACATTATGCTCTATAGAAGACAATGGGAGATGTACTAAAAATCGCATTTTCAACCAACTAATCCACCTCTTAAATCGGGAAACTTGGAGAGGCTGCTCAAACTATATTTCGTTTTCATTCGACACCAAAGAAATTAACCATGATATATTAACATAATAATAATAATAATAATAATAGTAATACTGAATTTTATTAATTAATTTTTGCTAATTTGATGTTTGATAAATAGTTGAAGCATTGATCAAGATTAATTATAGCAAGTGATGATAATGTGTTTTATGTGAAAATCGTGATGTTTAGTAGCCATAGCAGTAGTAGTCATCAAATATTTATATAATATTAAGTAAATTATGGAAAATTCAATAGAAAGTGAAGATAACGTCGCCTTTCGATTACATTAACTTTTGAGATAAGCTTTTTCTGAATGTTTAAGGAATCCAAGAGTTTCTATGAAAGTGATCGATACCAGGATATTATACACAATACCAATTGAGGTCTACTCTCCGGGAAAAGTTTTATTTAGTCTTTGATGCAAATATTTCAAAATAAAGTCAATGTATTGAAAGACTTAACTATTGCAACACTTTGTAGGCGTAAACTTCTTGTGATAACAAATTGTCTCCAAAAGCGATAAATTCAGTGATAATAAACAATTGATGAAAAGGTCATTGAATGTGGTGTTGATCTATACTTCGGTCACTTTCCTGCCTTCCGATAGAATTATTTTTGAACATTGAAAGAGTCATTTGGATGACAAATATCCCGCTCTTCACAAATCAAATCAAAACTCTCGAGTAATTAATGGGTGACTCAAATGGTTTTCGGGTTCAATGCTTACATATTCTCGATGTTAGATATGTTTCATTTACGACTAAAAAATGATAAAATAGCTCTCATTTTTCCTGTGGCTAAATCAGTGCTGTCCATTAGGGTACTATCATTTAGTCCAAAAGTTGTTTGAACTCAAATACTAACAATAATTGAACCTTACTTTTCATTTACGACAGATTATACCTCTTTTGAATCAATGCTTGAAAGCAATCCAAGCATTAGAATTACCCATTAAAATCAAATCAAAGGAATCCTTCGCAATGATTAGAAGGGAGGTTTGATTTTGGAACCAAATATCGAATAAAAAGTCCACGAAAATTGGATTCGTGAGAAGTAAGGAAAATAAAACATCTTATTCGCTAATTTAAGGAATTTAGTAGATATAAACTGAATTAAGAGCAGATTTTCCGAGATTATCGATTCTAGGGGTGGATTAACGCGAATTTCTGAAAATCCTACACTTTGTGAAAGTCTGATTAAGAGCAATTTAAACCTGATTTTGAGTTTAAATTGCTAATTTATAACAAAATTGTCAAATTCTAAGGGTTCTACGACTCTCGGCCATTTTTCTTCCTTATTGACCCTTCCCCCCCCCCTAGTGTGGGGAACATTGGCAATGTCTGATCAATAGTCAGTTCAAACCGTTTAATTATGGCGATTAGTGTACACAACATTCGGCTAATGAACTGAAAAGTAATTGAAAAGATTATCTGTTTTTGATGCAAAACTATTTACTTGTGATTAATGTACGCAAAACTCTTCTCTTATTTTTATAGTTTTTTTTCATTAATAGAGAATAAATTGAATTAAATAAAAAAGTGGAATCTTTTAAATTTATTTTGATGATTCAGAGTCAAAGACACTGAATATTTACTGAATTAAGTGAATAAAATAGACTCAAAACAAAATAAATGCCAACAAATTAGTCTCAAAACAATTTAAATGATTACTAACTCAACCAAAACTCAAAGAAAACGAAAACATTTCACCGAATAAATGAAAAGCAGTTATTGTAGGACTTCTTCCACTTCTCTCACACCTGTTATATAATATTAATGAGTCTTAAGACAGAAAATGCTCTTCAAATCGGTTCATGTATTTTAGTTAATTGAATGAATGCCTAAAGTAGCGTACAGTTCAACATTTCCTTAAATAAAGTGATAAACTCCTAAAATGGTTCCAATCACTACAATATTAATAATAATATCTGAATAGAATATAACTATCATAAATTATAATCATTCATAATCATCAAAATAATAACAATAATAATAATAATAACAATAATAATAATAATAATAATAATAATAAAAACCAATAAAAATCACCATGTTACACCGTGATGCAGTAAATTGAAATTCTGGTCAAATATTTTACGAATCAAATAATTTGAAATAAAAAGAAATATTTTTATCGTTTTTTATAAAAAGAAAATTGAAGTGACAGAAGTGACAGAACTGACACAAATGATAGACTTCAGATCATATGAACAAAAAGACAATTTGAGAGATAATGGTCTCAAAATTGGTGAACACATTTAACATTGAGTTTGATAAGAATTTGAAACGAATTTTCTGTTAAATTCTTTACAATATTTTTGCAAAAATATATTCAAAAGAAATAATATTTTAATGAAGAAATGGAAGGCTTAGTGAACTCACTGTGAATATCGATCCATTTTCTGTAGGAGTCGGGCCAATCTCAATAATCTCGTCAATTTGAGTAAATGTATTAATGGCGTAATCTTATTATCGAATACAATGAAAAATTAAGTATATATCAGAGAATTAATGCAAATTTTTTTTTGTGGATTCAGTTTAATATTGTTATAACTTAGAAGATTTATGCCTTACTCTGCTATAAAGATTAGCCGCATATAGAAGATCGAAAGGGAGAGCAGCCAAAAGGTCAACAATAAACCACCCTCGTAAATAGTGCTTTGCTATAGATTTTGATTTGGCCACAACTTCGCCCTTTTTGTTTACAAATGTTGTCCGAAAGTTGAGAACAATATCTATAAATGTCTTCCAATTAGTCAAACATTTAATTCAAATGGAAGTGATTTTTAATTAATAACTAAGATTTCTGTTTTGAGAGTTTATAGAATTATTAATGGATTTAGTTATGTTTAGGGATTTCCTCATTTCTAATATACAATTATTAAAGGAACAGTACTATGTTATTGACTGTTAAGATTGAATGATAAATATTTATTTGTAAGTCTGATATAAGTTAATTCATAATAACTTCATTATTAACATATCAATAAGAATATGGAACAAGATAATTTGATAATTTGATAATCAGATCGTTTAATTTAATGATTATGTATGATTTAATGTATTGCTTAGAAAAGGAAATTCAAAATATTTGCTATATTTTGTATTGATTTTTAACCTGATTTAGAGTGTAGTGATTTATTTGATAAATTATTGGTTTTGTTGTTCAGATAATAAGTGGAGGAATCGATTGTTTTATGAGTTTTCTTATATTTAAGATAAATACTAACCGACAATAAAAACAATTTCAACTCCAATGTCAGTAATTATCGTTTTATATCTATCGGGCATTTCATCGGCGTTGCGATGTCTAAAAGCGGCGCTATAGGGCACGATTATGGCTACATAGAAGGTGGCGATGAGGATGAGCCAATCCCAACATGTCTTAAAAATGCCGTAATGTGAAAGAACTAGACGTGACTTTTTAAAGGCTGCAGTTTTATACTCAGGCAGTGCTGTCGAATGCAATATATTCTGTAATATATAATTGAAATCTCGTATAAATGGCTTAAATAGAAATCGATTAAAACAATCACATTATTGAGTTTGAGTTTCGACTTTACGGTAACGCTTCGCCTGTAATGTCCAGACAATTGATAGAGCACTGCCCGACTTCTTCTGCGCTGATAATCTTTGGGCGAAAGGCAGCCCTCGTTGTCCAGAGGGCTGTTTGCATCGAATTCAGAGTCGTCGATATCATAAGATTCTTTTGTCTCGTCTTCCATTTCAGCCATTTTGGTTCGGGTTATGTCTTTATGAGAGGCCAGATAGAGAACGACCTCATGCTTTTCATTCTTTATTGGAACGATATCTAATAGACACCAAAAAGGACTGCCTGCACAGTATTCCAAATACAAATACACAAAACAAACAATCAATAAATTTAAGTTCAATTATGTTTCGGAAAGAAATACCGTTTCTTTTGTAGAAAATCACTTCGATTTTCAGTTCACTTTTGTTATCCAAAGCGTCTTCTATTTGCTTCTTATGCTCAGGAAGAGTATCCTCTCCAAACAAGAAAGTGCAGGCACAACCTTTTTGCATAATCTGGGCCCTCGCGAACCCAGTTAACTCACAAAATCCATCAGAACAGTAGACGATTGGGAAAATGTTAGGCACCTGTGCGTTGCCCAACACGAAGTTGCTATCTGTTCCACAATTGATTCACAAATTAATAATATTTCATAAAATTTAAATAATTTTTTTAAACGTTTCACAACTCAACCACTAATATACGCGACTAATATATCGCTATTTTATAAGACATCAATACTTTTGATAAAAATATATAATAAAATTGAAATTCAGAGGATTAAAGCAGTTTTGAAGAGTTTTGTCAAATTCACTAAATATTTAAAACCAAATAAAAATTGATTTTTTTTAAAGTTTGATAAATAGTTTGATAGTTTGATGCCGAATATAAAAGAATTTTTGACAATTCAACTGAACTTGGATTTATTGACAAATTGAAGGAATAATTGAAAAGCACTTATTTTTTCAATAAAAGCTATGAATGACCAAAATGTTTGTCAATTGCTTATACAATAGTTAAAGTATTAACAGAATATATTCCAATACTAACTGTTATTGAAAAGACTCAAAGATTTAATGAGTTTTAAAAATAATTGAATACACAAATAGTTTATAAAATACAAAACTGATATTCTAATGGTCTTTACATTACTTATTGTATAATTGTTTAGTTTAGTATAATAGTTGAAAATCGATTCGGATTTTCATGAATTTTGTTAATATTTTTCTCAACAATTATTAGTAATTACTATTAACTTATTAGCCATACATTTGCTTTGTTAACAATTTTAAAGAATCATTAAATTTTGATAAAATTATATTTTTGGAGAAATTATAGTATTATTATATTGTATTGTAATATTGAATATGGAATATATTTTATATGGTATTCTATTCTTATGGTATTTTGGATTATCATTTATTATGTGGTATAATGTGAAAGTGCTCTTTGATTAATATTTTCCCATAGAATTGAACTTTTTGTGATGTTTTTTGAAATAAAGAGCACTAGTGATGCAAATCTTAGAAATACAATTAAAATTCAATTACAATGTAAAATTAGACATGTATAATTGTACTAGTTTAAGATTTTGTGATTGTTTTCGTATAATTTAATTTTTTGAAAAGAATCAAATAATTTTGTATTAATATTCAGAATATTTTGGTTTAAATTCTTCTCACAAAAAGCAATTTGTATTCAAAATAATATTTTATTCAAACATTTGATTAAAATGATTACATTTTATGCGATATTTTTCGCTTCTCTGATCAAAATTGGAGTAAAAATGTTGAACAAACACTCGAATGATCTCAATATTGGACTTAATTTTGATTTTTCTGTTGAAGTACTACAAAAAAGTGTAGAAGTAATGCATTTATCAGTTTTTTTTTCTTTCAGACAATGTTTTAGTGAAAGACTCGAAAACTTTTATAAATCAGAGAATATTGTATTTGTAAGAGTACTCAAACAAACTGTGAAGTACTGCACAAACCAAAATAGGGTAACCAACCCAGATACATACAATTCTTTTATTCACCAGAGCTTAAATTAATTGCCAAAATCAAGACTTCAACTTTTAATGTGATATAATCTATTTCAGTTGTCTTTTGAAATGTCTTTTGAAAATAATTAATGATTTATAAAACTTTCAGAAGTATAATATGAAGAATAGTTTAGTTTACGGGCAAATTAGGTTATCCATAACCTTTGATTCGGTTAATCGGCAATAATAATTTCATTGATAATCCAACGAAAACGTTCATTTGCGTTATGCTCATAGTCAGACCCAATCTGTTGTTAGAAACTTAATGCTAACTCGGATAGCTTTCCTATTGGACTTGATTGAAAGTATTGAACTCTTTCCCTATTGTAAGCATAACATAAAAACATTGGTCGGTGTTTTGCCGCCTAACACTTCTTTTATGGCTAATAAGTAGTGACTCTTAAATCTGTCTTTGATAAGCAAGGTTAAGCTAAACTTTAATAAAGGTTAGTTAATGAAGAATTTAATTGTGTTAAAATTAGCTGCTTATATGTATGTCTTGGTGGTTTAAAGACCAATCTTGTCTTCAACATCAAATCGGGCCTTATGTTATAGAAATGGAGCGCATA
>JAQIXD010000583.1:0-23946 GCA_034699985.1 Minunthozetes semirufus | reverse complement strand
ACATTCATGGGATAGGAATTCATAATATTAGTCATACATTATAACATTTAACCATGATGAAATATCAGTCGCCTACAAATGGATTGATCTTAATAATTGTGTATAACAGTTGTACCAACCGTTGGCCATCCCTTGACTGAAAAAACGTGTTATGTTATGGTCTTTATTTAAAAATGTTTTTCATGTAAACAAAAATCTATTTTCTTATTCTGTGCACAAAATAAATTAGTCTTAAAGGCTGCGGAAAAAAGCCTGTGCTTGCGTCAAACCTATTGAAACTGAGTGTAACTAATTTGAAAGCAAATTCTTCAGTCTACTGAACTGAACTGATCATGGTATGTTTGAAGATGTTTGTTTTTTGGCAGAGAGCAAACGAATTGTAGGCGAATCCTATTTAATCAAGGGAAGCCCTCATTAGAATCGCTTCGTTTGACCTTAATTAGATTTGCATAATTAAATGTTTGTTTGAACATGATCAAATGATCAAAAATTATATAAATAAATTTATATCGATTGTCTTTTGTTGCGAAAAAAATATAATCATTAACCTATTTTAATAACACAACTATTACAAGATTTTGAAACATTGCTTAATTTAGAGAATAGGTCTGAGCGTTTACTAATGACAATAGCCTAGGTAACGCAACAAAAGTAAACATGGGTAATTATTTTCTAATGCAATGTAAACATTCCTTTGAGTTTTGAAGCTATTTTTAAAAACATTCGTTTCTCATTTACAATAACATAAGTTTACAAAGAAAATAATCCACGTCTTTCTTTATTTGTTTAATCAAGATATTTAATATTTATTAGCATGTGCAATTTAGCTAATTGTGCAGAAATAGCAAACACAAAAATACTAATATTTTCTGATAGGTATTTACATTTTCATGATTTATGAAAGATGACATCAAAAACACATTTCGGGCGAAAAAATGTTTCTTTTTCTTTGGAAAAACGGTTGGAAAAGGGGGTCGACACCAATGAGGGGTCGGAACGAGAGAACAGAATATAAAAAGTAGAGACAATTTGTTGAATAAATACAAATGTGTTGGATATAAATGTCAACCGATATTTGAATTATAATTTTCATGTCAACACTGGTTATGTTTTTCATTCAATTGCTGGCACAGAATAAGCGCACAGAATGAGAGAGATAGAGAATAATCTTTCACAATTCAAAAAACGATTGAACAGGAAAAGTGAGATCTAATACAACGGCTTTTAGACATTATTAAGATTAATGTCTTCGGAGGTCATCCAGTGATGAATGGATCGATAGAAATGAAAAACAAAACTAATTTTCTACATATGTTTTGAGTATGAAATTCTCATTTTCTAAAAATAATCCTGGTCAAATCACATCCAATGTTATTCATGAGAATTACAAGCATAGCTGTTATCTTTATCCCGAAAAAAATTAACAGGGAATTTTCAGTGATATCCAAGGAGGGTACAGTAAATATTTGATATTACTTAATGAAAATTTAAGCTTGTTGAAGTTAGGTCCAAATATTTGATAAAACATGGTAATTTTGTATTTGTAGTATTAAATTTCAGCTTCTCAAGAAGATTATCTAGATGTGTGGTCGCGTTTGAGATTGAATATCCTGGTAATCCCTTACAAAAATGACTGAAAGGGATTCCTGTGTTCACTCAATTAGTAATGATTTCTTCTGATTTGTATTCTCAGAGCATCTGCTTTACTTTGCGTGATAAGCAAGGTGCCTAATATCACAGTTATCAAATTCAATTATTAAAAACTATTCAACTTTGACCTGATAACTTAAGTTCCGAAAATTTTTCAAATACATCAAGAATTCTACATAATTCTATCAAATTATTAAATAAATGATCTTGCTCATCACCAGAAATATTCAAAATTAGATGTTTCGATAAGAATTAGAGAGAAAAACAGTTTACAAATAATAGTCAATACATTCATTCAGTTAAACATTAAATAAGTGAAACTTTGCATCTGTTGAGAGCTCTGCCTACTGTGGTGTCCGTCCCATCCGTTCAACGGCTCACACATAAAGATCAGATCAGGCCCTCAAAGAACTTCCACATTAGGGAACTCAATAACCTTTTTCGCTATCAATGAACTACTAAACCATGATTTCCTTCGAGTTATATATGAATAAAATGAATAAATCAAAAGACTTTTTCATATATTTTGCCGCAAAATATTTATTATTATTGAATGCATATCCAATACTATAGGAATGCAAGATAATAACCAAGATTATCTCAAGTAAATTTGGTAATATAGGCCAAAAACTAGGTAATTGTATGAAAATAATCAGGAAAATTACAATGGTATACGAAAAATGGCACCCAAAAAATATCTACATTAATTTTATTCGAAGTAAATTGACCTAAACCTAATCAATTTTAACTTACCCTGGCACCTCCCCAATACTGTCTGTGCATTTGTCGCATCACATTTATTGACCCCCGCAATCGTAACCATAGTTACCCCAAGAAAAACAATTTACAGGATTTTTATTCCTTTCCCTCTCCCTATGAGTGACAAAAAGTGATGATTTATTTTATGCAAATTCAATAAGAAAACAGCTTAAGGGAAGGGGTAGTGCTTTCAGCGAGCAATTTATTTGCACAGTAATAACTGAACCGGATTATACTAATCAGGTATTCAATTATATAAAGAGCTTTTAATGTCTTTTAATTCCTGAACCATTATTTTATTCGAAGTGAATTCAATTCACCGGAAATTTCAATCAAATTTATTTACACAATGAAAAAGACTTCGCTTATTGTTCTCAAAAGTGTGTAGAATGCGATTGTCTTTGAATTTAAAATAAGCAAGATTATTATTTTTTTAGAGTGGGATTAAAGGATTTGAGTTAATGAACTGAAAGTTTTTATTTAAACACTTCTTTATAGTTTTAATAAAGTACTTCATCTAAATTTATTGGGCCTTCAAGACATTCATCGATAAAATTTAACTTTTGAAATGTTTTTAATTATTTAGAAATTAGCATGATCATTAATTAAAATAACAAAGAATTAAGTATTCAATTATCAAGGAAAAATGTCATTTCAATCAGATTTGATCTATAAACTATTTGAAAATGTCTAATAATTTATTAGTCGAATTGAATCAAATTAAATAAGATATAATTGACAAGCTGTAATTCTATAATTAACCAGAATCTTATTTGATTTAAATTTATTACGATTTACTATACTGGTCAATATATCAACTAATGATTTCATCTTTTTCAAATTATATTTATTTTCAAATGCTGTAAATCAACAGGATTTCAATTTCCACAAAAGCCCTACAACTAATTATTTTGAATTTCTAATGGTTGATTTTATTGATTATTTCACTTAATTGCAAATTATCTTGGTTACAAAATTACCCCTTAATTTGTAATTTTGAATCTTAAGATTCATCACATCCCAATTTTTTTAAAGGTTATCTAACTCCATAAATTTTCTTCATACTCTTGAGTATTCCAAGATAATAATCATAAAGAGAGTCAAAAGATTCCCTTAAGAATGTGTTCATAGGTTTCAATTTTATTCTAAAAAAGTTGTCGGGTGTTTCACTCGAAAAAAAGATATTGGTTTCACTGACAGCTCAGGCAAACAAAACTCTACGAAAGTAAACAGAAAAATAGAAATCATCTCCGATTAAATTAGGGGCAGAAAGGGTAGCCCAGCTCAGGGAAGAGCTCTATTAACCCACTAGTAGTTGAGGGTTTATTTTTAAACCAGGATGAAACAATCTTTCACTTTATAAACTTGATTTTTATCATGTTTGAAGGATTTTCAAGTGTAAATGACTTATAAATAGTTCCTAATCTTACAAATATGGAGGGGGTGTTTATGGTGCACACCCTATCAAACTCCTCCGACGACTCAAATGAGGAAAAAACGGATTTTTATTGTCTGAGAAACGAATAAAAACACAAAAAGAAAAGAAAATCTTAAGAAAACTCTTTTTCAGTAATGCTTTCAGTATTTGTCGAATGGATTGAAAAGTTATGTTACGTTTCGGAACAGAATTAAGGGAAAGGGAAGGGAAGGGACTACTCGTTTAGACGTCAAGAAGAGATCAATTATACGCCAGAGTATTGCTGAGAAGATCAGTGAATTGGGAGAATAGTCAGGCTCACCAAGAAATTTTTCTCATTAAAGTGAGCTTGTTTCAATATTAGAGATCAAGATTTGTGTTACGGTGCATGAATATTTACTTAAGTAGGCTCTTGTTAATTAAAATTTAATCTAGCATCAAAGATCCTGATTTTCGTGCACGAATAATTTCAATATGGCTTTAGTAGAAAAGTTAGCCTTCCATGAAAACAATCATTTTTAAAATGAAAAACAGCTTTATTCCGCTCTGAATGTATTCCATTAATTAAATTAAATAAAATGTGCCTAGCTCATCGCAAAATTTGTCTATATTTAGACAGCCTTGGCAGCTCTCCCACCAGTAGTTCCTTATTTTTAAGGACAAGTTTTTTCTTCGAGAACTTAACTCTTAAATACAAGTAAACCAATGGATACAATGCCGACACCAATAGTCTCTATTATGCTGTGCTCTGGCGTAGAGTCTGTCCCTATGTTTGTGTTTATAAATAGCCATTCAATCGATAAATGATTGCAAACAATCACTCAAACCATTGGTCTTAACATCAAAACACATTTCAGATACGGATTGTTATAAATCAAGACATTCCTCTCCAACCAAATGATAACCTAATTATAGGTCTAAAGAGAAAAATAATTAGATTTTTATTCCTCTTTTTGGTTTGACATCCAAGAACATCCAATTTTCTGCCCTTAGCTTCGCAATATTAGAGGCTGTGTAACGCACAGAATAGCACAGAATAATGTCAGAACAATGTCTTATGTGTCGGATAACTAACTTCTATTGTGTTTCATATGAAAGTTGACATCAATTTAATGAATACTACATTCGATAGCATCTAATAATAAAACGATCTCTTTGTTACCAAACAGACCCAAATAGACTCAGATTGTTTGCCCGATAGTTTGTTTGTTGCATGCTAATGTCCACGATAAAGTAACTAGGTCATTGATATTTGAGATTCGCTCTGAAAAGACTAGACATGAGAATTGCGAATCGATGAAGAAATTCCGATAAAATAGCACAGAATAACACTTTATTTACAACTTTGGTTGAGTTTACACAAATAATTCCTCGATGAATATCCGAAATTCCCATGAAAACTAAAGCTTATTGAGATTTTAACAAGATAAATTGGCTAATTATTCAAAAGATGCGATAAATATTAGATACAATTCTGATGACTCCAACGTATGTTTCACTTTGAGTTTAATGAATTGGTAAAGCACTCCCCTGGCAATACCTTGATAAATGGACAAGTTGCATTATAAATTGATCAATCAAGTTCCTGGAAAGTCGTATAAACAAATGAAAATTGTGTTAAATTACATTTTATTTTAGGAGATCTGCATTAAGTATCCAAAAGAGTCGTTTAATACACAAATGGTTTGAGTAAAGAAATTCCCTCTTCGATAGCCTTTCCCATACCGTTCCTCTCGAAACATATGATCCTTATTTAGACTGATTTGTGTCCATAAATCACTTGTTTGCCAAATAGTGCATAAAAATAGTCATTTTTTGGGCAATTCTTGAATTATTTTAACGAAATTTGATCCGACTTTTCATTGAAGAGTAAATGATTTAAATATAAAATTCATTGAATTTTATAAAACTAATGAAACAATCGATAAGTAAACGAAAAATATGTATTATTTGAGGAGAAATAGACTCAACTATTAAGAAAACAGACGTTGAATATGTCGATAAAACACAGCAAAATAGTAGCCACTTATGACAGCAGTATTTTTCTTGTGTGAGTTAATACATTTTCTTTACTGACAGAGATGAACAAGGATAGCAGATAAGTCAGAAAACATTGACCAGGCTAAGTCTGGAGAAAGTTTAGTTATTGATTTAATTATGAAATTTTGTGAAACTGTAATATTTTAACTGATGTTTGTTCTATCTTGTATTTTAATTAGATCTGTCATATTTTTGGGAACCGTTTGCACTATTCGTTTATTTTTAAAACTTAATGAATAAAAATATAAATTTCAAAAAACCAATTAACTTATTTTTCAACATGCTAATCATATAAAAACTGTAACTTAATGAACTTACAATTTAAAAGTATCATTAAGCTAATACTAAAATTTGTTCTGGGCATTTAGCGTTTAACGTTTCATTTTTGCCATACACACAAAATCAATTAAACTAAAAAAATAAAAGGCTCATATTAGTCCAAGCAGCTCACCCCTATCCATCCCTGATCATCGAAAGTATATGAGGCAAAATTAAAGTGTCTTATAATTGAAAATAACTTTCACTCGAATACACTTAACATTTGTGTCCAAAAGTATCATAATATTATTGGAGAGAAAAAAGCGGAGAAGAATAAAATGAGTGCCAAAAATGTGTGAAATATAATCGTAGAGAAACTATTCGCCGAAAAAGAGACTCTATTTATCACTTTTGGTACTCTTCTGACACTTTCAAAGATACTTTTAACGAATAAAACCCTAATCTTTGACCAAAACTTTTATCATAACTACAATAAAACTCTAATAAAATGATACGAAGAGTGAGAGTAAAAGAGAGTAAAAAATATTCGACAAAAATATAAAAATAACTTATTTTTCATACACCCAGTGATGGGCAAGAGGTGGATAGTGAGGTAAAAATTCATAGAAAATCTCATCCAATCAAATAAGTCTGTAATGTATCTTGTTAATTTAATTTTGTGCTAAATTCCAATAGTTTTACTTAAATATTATTTTAGGTAGAATCTTGGGCAAAATTGTAATGCCTGCTCATTCCTGTCCTATCTATTGAGAATTAAATCGATTTTCTATCGTTTTTTTTTCTTCCACTGAAATGAATGTCATTTTTATATCAACTTTTCTTCTCTGATATCGTTATCTATACCTCAAAACTTTTGACCGATTTTTTCGATCCAATATTGAGAGTAAAATATTGATCCATGTATTCAATAATAAAGAATTTGTACATGCTCAACTTAATACTCAACATAATATAAAAGCTGTAACTTTGTTTGACTTGAAAGAGCTTGCATGATCAAAAAAATTTTATCATTATTTTGGGAAGTCATCATCAAAGATTTTTGTCGCCTCAATGAAATGTTCTTGGTAAAAATCTAAAATTGGAAATGATAAAATAAATTTAGAACTGTCACATTAATTTTTGATCCTTTATAAAGCCTTTCTAGGAAATGTCTTGTTAAAATATGGAAACGTTTCATGGATTTCAATTTTGTATCTTATAAAGTGAATTGAAATAAAACGGTAATCTTGCAGAATTTAGAAAGGTTTGCTTGCTTAAAATTTATTTTTATACATTTCGGACAACCGGTATCAAAGACTCGTGATTGAATAATAACAATTATTAATTTTTGCTTGACTATTTTGCTTTCAATAATTAAGCAAGATAACATTTGGAAATATCTCGAAAGATACTAATTTTGAGTTTTATCAATTGAAAACTGCAACTATCTAGGATTTTAAACAAATTTCAAAATTAAAAATTTGACTTGATTGATTTTGGGATCAAAACATTTATAATTATTTTAAGGATTTAAATTTGATCTTGTTCGGTTCTTAAAGATTATACCAAGCAGAAAACAAATTTCATATTATACACTTAATAAATTAATCCATATTGAATAGGCCACAAAAACTGTATTCTTTTAGAATTTATATGAGCATGCATGATCAAAGTTTTTAACTAAAACCTTTGGGCAGGATGTTTCAATAATTTTTGTCTCTACAATGAAAGGTTTTTGGTGAAAGTCTAAAAATGAACTTGATAAAACAAACTGTCACATTAATTTTTGATTTATTAAAAATCTCTTCATAGACATATCATGTTAAAATGTGGAAACTTTTCAATGATTTCAATTTTGTGTCTTACCAAGCTCATAGTAGGTGTTCATGTTATTCATTTATATTTAGTTAAAAATAATGAAAATCTGGTTGGGGACTCCGAACTCCAAAAGTATTAAGATCTATTATCAATATATTGAAATATTTCTAACAATTTTATTAAATTAGAGCTTGCTAAACTTTATTTGCTTTGCAACAAATAAAAAAAAGACTATCCATTCAACAAATCATACACATACTCTTGCTTATTTATTCATTATTTTGCTGGTCAATTATTACCCTCAAAAACTTATCATAATCCATTTATGAATTTTATACCCAACAAACTTGCATGTTCAATCATTTTTGGGCATTTAAGCTTAGAATCAATGAGAAGATCATTATTTATTCAAACATTCATACTATCAGCCATTCCTCTGACATTAGATGAAAGAAGAATATCCCATATCTCCCACTATTACCTAATTTACTCCCAATTCTTAGGACTATTATTCCAAACACTTCTGATAAGGAATTAGTAATACATTAAAGGGAACGGAATATAAAAGGCGATCCTATGCCAGCCCTTAATACACCAAAAAGTGTAGATATTATTGTTATAAATTGAGTTACAGTTTAACATCGATTGTACTCTAATTCTATGGCAATCGAAGGACTAGTCGTATAAAACCAGTAATTTTCTGATTAGGGAATGACTTATTGCTGGCTAGAAATGGCCTGTTTTGAGTGTCTGTGCCGTTTGCCTCTCCCTTTGCTGTGCTCTTCGGCGGCACTTCTTTGCGAATACTGATCAACTAATGTCGAAAACCAGGCAATCAATCGACACTTATTTGGCTTTCAGTCTAAAACACAGCTTTATTTCCCGGTAATGAACGGTAGACAGGGTATCATTATGTTGAGTTGCCAAGGTACTCCCTATTATCCATAGATTTTCCTTTAAATTTTATTATTCAGAAAATAAATCTGCATGCTGCAATTTTATAATACGATTCTATTTTGGTTTAATCAATCTATTCTCTATTATGTCAAGATTAATTTTCAAAGTGTTACTCAACTTTTAATAAAATGCGGTTCCTTTCAAAAGTCAATTTGTTTGCCATTTTTCACTGCAATAAGAATTTAATTTATCCTGAGCTCAACAGAAAGCAAAAGTTTAAAATTGCTCTATTTTGCGGCTCCGGTTCCTTTTTTTTGGCATTTAATCAAGTAGAAAATTTCCGATTTCTTTTTCTTTCATATAATATATTGTTTACTCCTTTTAAAAGTTTGTTTGCTCTTAATGTTTGTCCAATAAATTGGATGTCGTTTTAGTTTCTTAAGAGTTCAATATATTTGTCTTTTTTTATCACTAACTACAGGGACGGGCAGAGGGATGGGGTAAACCCTGGAGCCTCCCAAACATTGACAAAATTGTTTTGATGTAAATCTGTGGGAAAATAGAGGTTTCCCTCAATTTGAGGAAACTTTTGTTTATGTGACATCACTTTAGAACCCCTTCTAAACTGTGCTCATCCCTGATCTTTAAGAATGAGAGAGATTTGGAGTGACTCCGAAGCAATTAATCATTTTTAATACAACTGATTCCGAGTCAGTCATGAATTGGAAATATTCTGAGCTCTTATGAGAAGAGGTTTTTGTTTGAAAACAATTGAAATGAAAAGAAATCGCTTTTTATTTAAAGTCTTTATCAACAAAAACGACTCAAAATATAAGACAAATGAAAATTACATTTTGGGTTCCGGAGAAGGAATTCCAGTATTACTCATCCATTCAAAGCTGAAGAGCAAGAAAATGATTCTTTGAAATTATATACTATTCAACCGAAAATTGAAACTATTATTTGTATTCTTGAGTCTCAAGAATGTGAAGAATATTCTTGAAGTGAAGCACAGAATATAAAGTAAATAAACTTATTGTTTATTATTTAAAGCTTTTTATTCATAAAACCCATTATGTATTCCAGAGGGGGTCTATCGGGGGTCACGAGTTCTTATAGGAATAAATGGGTCAGTTTAACCTATGGAGATTTAGCGAATCATCAAGTTTATTTCTGGTTTATTCTCTAATGGAGGAAAACTTATCTATTTACTTAATTGTTTCTAATCCCACAATGGGAATTTTATTATCTCGGCGATGACCAGAACTCCCTTGGTGATACCGTGAGGACGTGCTTCTCAAGATCATTCACTTTTATCAAATACGTGCTAATTGAAAAAGTCAACCATGTATCTATCACAATAGTGAGCCTCAACAATATCAGGCATAATTGTATTAGTGCCTTGTTTACTTAACCATAAATCCCCCCATGATGGAAATTTCATTTCTCCACTCAAAGTGATTAAGTAGTTATTAAATAATTCATTTCGTGAATTATGAGAATAAAGCTCTAATATCAAGAGTAACCACATTGACCAGGATTATGCTTAAAATCCTTGATTTTACCCGTTTATTGAAAATTCCAAGATCAGATCAGTGTATTGGTAAAGTGATCAAGTGTGAACTTCTTAAATTATGTAATTTTACCTGAATAAATTGAAAATTACAATTGATATAAGAGTGGGATAAGTTTAGTTGAGATGTGTTAACCCTATTTATATAATACAAATGTGTATTATATGTGAAAGACTAATGAAAACTAATAATTCATTTTGATTTGTGTGTCAACTGAACCGCAAAAACTCAATTAAACGAAATATTTTTCTCAGAATTTCATAAATGACTGAAAAAGAGAAAATTCTATTCAAAGAAATTAACGTTAATTCTGTTGACTCTTTCAAAGAGAAAAAACATTAATAATTATAACTCTTATCTCATTTGTAGTTAATTGGTGTTTGTTTAATCTAGCAAAATGTAACCATCATCAAAATAGCTTGATTGTAGGCTTAATTTTAAATAATTTATAATTAAATAAGTATTAAAAATGTAACTCGCTTTATAAGTCCAAATATACTAAACTTGCAATTTTTAAAGAATAGGAAAATTAAGCTTAAATTAAAATTGACAGTCTTAAACAATCACTGTAGAAAAAAGTAAATGATTATTCTGTAAAGTTACAATTGGAATTTTTGGCAAGTTGATCAAAAAATATCAATGGTTTACTGAGCAAGATAAAAATAAATTCACAGTAAGAGTCTGTCCAATTATTGTAAATTAAAAATAGAGACGCCATTGAAGAGACCATCTTTGCAAATGAATTTTTAATTTGATGATGGCAAAATTTTCACTTATTTAAATTACAGTTTCAATAAGCAAAGTAAAAATGTTGTTTTTGAGATAATGAATTGATAAATACTGATAAAAATTGATAGTATATTAGTTGAAAAATGGCAAATTTATAACTGTCAACTTGAAATTATGATCTCGAATTCAAGAACCAATTTGATTAATTAATTAATCTAAATGTATTTTTCAATATTATTTTCAGAAATTTTACAGTTTCAATAGATAATATCAAAATTGCAATTTAGCCAGATAAGAAAAATGTTCAAAGTAATAGTTAAATACAATTCCAATATGAAGATTAAATGTTGTATTAGAAACAATTTGAAACATGGTGCTAAAAAGTTATGTTTTGGGCTAAAGATTGCCAAATGTATCATGAAAATTTTGAGTATGAAATTAACAAAATGTTGATCGGATAAAATTACAGCTTATTTTATATTATTGCAAATTCATCAATACAATTTGGATTCTCTTCAAACTTTCTAATACCAAGTTCAATTAAACCAAATCAAGTGCACTAAAGATTTTTTGGACATCACTGACAATGAACTGAATATTTGTGCCATAAATAAGAGTTCGGAAAACAGAGTCGAAAGATGTGTCAAAAGCATTGCTTAACAATAAAGACATAATCTTTTTGTCCAAAAATATCGTGATATTCATGACATTCGTAATCTCCTGTAATGGCATTCGATTCCGGTTTAGATTCATCGTGTTATTAACCACCGGATCATTTACTAGTAATTAATCCATCATTAAATTAAGGGCCAGAATATGGGCACAGAATTAAGTGAACTCTAAATGAGAAGAAAATCCTAATGAATATTAAGAGGAAGAGATCTTTGAATTAATTTTATGTAATTTAATGAAAAACTTAATTAAATATAAAACGAATGAAAAAATATTTTAATTAAATCTATGGATCAATAAATGGAATTCATTAGAATAGAGGACAGAATATTCTGTTCGATATTTTGAGGAAATGCTAATTAAACTGAGTTTTTCACTCACATAACAAACACGGCTTTTGTGTGAACCCATGTTAAGGTCTGTCCCATTAGGTATTGATTTAATACATAATGTTTGAGAATAATAAATGAGAAAAATATGTATCGAATTTTTTTTAACTAGATCAATATAATGATAAATTGCCTTAATGATGTTGAATTGATGATTAGATTAAAATTGATCCCCCTTGGTAGTTGTTATTCAAAAATAGCAGAATCGTGATTACATTTTTGAAGGAAAAGTTTATCTTAGTTTTATTAATGAAAAACTGTATATTAACTAGATAATTATTTTTCTGAAATATGTAAAATTCAATTACATTGAAATTTAAAGTTTAAATAGATGAATTTATCGTTATTTATCAAATAAAATGGAATTTGTGGTAATGAGTAGTAATCAAGAAAAGCCAATATAATCTAGCAATTTAATGGCAATATTAGGTGGATTACAAAATAATATCGTCTGTAATATTCATTAAATATATTCAAAAACCTGTTTAATATCCAGTGAATGCTATTTAAGCTAATTATTCGAAATAAATTACTCCTCTGAAACTGAAATCATAGAAAAAGTCCCACATTGTGCAAGATTATAAATATACTATTATTATGATTATATTCAATTTCAATTCAAACAAAGATCGGAATTCATTATTCTGTGCAGAATTCAAATGAATTAATAATCTATTCATCAAAAATTCACTCATATTTCAGACGTAATTATTATTATAATTATATAGGATTTCAATGCATAATCAAAATGGTAATTAAAATTCAAATTAACCATGCTATAATTATTATAATTGAGCCTATTTATAACCAGGATATTTTTAGACAAATATTTTTACATAATATTAAATTCTATAGACTAATAATAGCCAAAAACTTTAATCGGGTACTGATTTTTTTCTTAATCTAGCTAAAAATAATTTATATTTAATTAACAATAAAGCATTAAATTTTCTCTACCTTTAATAGAGTGGTAGCCAAGGCTTTGCTGACTTTGCAATATACTTGGCTATCCCTTTTCTTATTCACAAATAATAATCAAAAATCCAAATCCCTTTTAAAAGCAAATTCTTTCGGAATATTTATTGAAAATTCCAGAATTTAATCGCGAAAAAAATGGTTTGAAATAAGTGTAAAAGTTTTCAAATAGTCTCCACTTTTAATGGAAGGGTAGCCAAGGCTCTGTGAACTTGGAAATGAAACTACACCTGGCTATTCCTATGCTTAAAGACAAGAAGTTTAACTTTTAATGCGAATTCTTTTGTCTAAAGTTTTTATTCGTGGAAATTGTGTTAAAGTCATTTTGCTCTTAAGGAAAAGGTTATTCTGTGCGATGTTCTTCACTCATAGTCCGGAAGGAAAGGCAGAAAATTTTAACGGCAACGACTCAAACGATTCCCAGAATACAGAATTCGGAGGCAAACCGTATGCCTTCCCTTCCCTTTTGAAAACGACTCGAGAAATGTGTTCTGAAAAACATTCAAATAATAGAAAAAGAGGTTTAAATGCATTCAAAAGAAGAGAAACAAAAATCTTTGTCACAAAAACTGCATTCAAAGGCAAAAGTCATTAAACGATATAAGAATGAGAAACCATTTTTCACTTTAGGTTTTTAACCGAGAATTCTGTTTAAAAATCCAATTCTGAGAGAATTCTCATATGAAAAATGAGGACTGAGTGATGGCCAAGGTCGAATTGCAAAGTAAAATGCAAATTAAACCACCTTGCGCATCGATTTTAATAGCCTTAACCCCCGAAAACCTACAAAAAAATATCTTTTTATTATTAAATGAAAATAATTCCCAAAATCTAATATTCAGTGACATTCTTGTGCACAGAATAATAACCAAAAGAGCACAGCCTGTTATAGTTTAGCACAGAATAATTGACACACTGTTACAAATTGCATGCAATTCTTGATCAAAGCACAGAATATGATATAAATAATGAATAATCTTTTCTAAATATTAATGTAATATTTGTATCACTTTGATCTAGTAAATGGAGTGACGGTAACCAAAGTGCACATCATATCCATCAACAGCGGAAGGAGTGATTATGTAATACAGGGGGAAAGCGTTCAACTCTCGTGTCATTATATACCCACAAAACAGGAGGAGAAGATTATTTCCGTCAAATGGGAAAAGGATGGACAAGACGTATGTCAACTCTTCTCTATCGCTATCCCCCTTCCCCTCTACCTCTCCCTCTAAGCACTGAAATACAGCTTAAATTAATGCCAATAATCCCGACCTATCATAAGCTAAACTAAGCTATTATTGAATTATTAGGTAATATTCACAATAAGAGCATTTGGACAGAGATGTCCAACTGATTAACCATTTTTATCTATCAGATTTTATCTAAAATCATTTCTATTTGAAATCAAGTAGGCTTATTGATAAAATCTGTTAAAACAATTAGAAAATTTAATTAAACTCCTGAAATGAGCTTATATTGGATTGATCAAGATAATAATAATCATTTTAAGTGCTCACGAATGACAAGATATTGTGGACATCACTGGCAGAGAATAGACAGTTATAAATATAATGCAATTATGATTGCAATCAAATGACATGCGATTCTGTGTTTTGTTTTTGCGCTCAATTCTTGTGCTCTGTTTTTATGTATTCCCGTTATTGTTGTCCCACTTTTTTCAAGCGAATGACATCTCGAAAAACTATACCCGAGTAATAGCAATACAGTCTGTCCTCGATTGTTGATAACTTCAATGACCATCAAATGGCTTGAAATAATTTATAATGAATAAAAATAGATCAAGTTAATTTTTCCATACATCTAACTTACTAAATTATACACAATAGACGTATTGGGAGTGCCAAGATATCCTAAGTATTTCATTTTAAAATTTAACAAGATTATTTTATAATAATAAGCATGAAAGCTATATGTCTCTTCAGGTATGCCCATGAAAACTATTTTTCATCTATTTTTGTATAATCATATCTTCATTGGTTTAATACAATAAAATTCCAAAACCAGAGTCATTTAACCCGAGGTTAGACTGTAATAACAATATTACTCAGTAATAGTATTACGTGTTAACGTGTTTCTCATATTAAACATCTCTGAAGAGAATATTTTTCGCAATTTTCGCTCAAATATTATGTCATTTCATATGATTTGAGAGAATTCTTTGTTTTATTTATTTATATTTTGGAAGAATGTTTTTATCACAGAATTCCAGTATCGAAAAATCATGCTTAGAATTTAAGAATTAACTTCAGTGTATTTCCACCTTTTTTTTTTATCTTAAAAACATGTTTACTCATTCCAATCAAATTCTAGACACGAATATTTCAAATATTCTATGTTTGCATATAATTAAATTTATTATATAAATACCGTATTGCATGACATTTATAAACTTGGTTGTTTTTCTACTTAAATTCTTGATATTATTTTAATATTTGATCAAGCATAGCTAAAATAGAATAAAATAGATCAATCATTTAAGATTCAGATGAATTTATCGGTCATAAAAATCTTAAATCAAGGCACTGCTAGTAATAGCAAGCTGATTTCAGCCAAAAGTAAGCTGATTTTACCCGATTCGGATTAGATTATTTAATGAATAAAATCTAGTTAAAATAATGTTGTTAAATTATAGGAAAATTATTGACCAATTCATTATTAGCTTGCTCACAAACCCTAATTAAGCGAAATAATGATTCGATCGAAAATAGGGTACAAAAAGATTCTTCGAAGCTTTGATTAATCGGATTTTTTCTTTAATTAATTTTCTTAACAAAAACTAAGACTCTTTTCCATCAAATCTTTGGCTAAACTTTAATTAAAATGGATTTCAATGAAAAATTATTCGACAAAAGGCTCACAAAAGACTTATTCCTCTCTCACTTGAAATGTGATTAACGGATAAATCAGTGACTAATGAATGTGTGATAAATTGATAGTTAAAAATACTGGAGAAACAAATTATTCGTAATTATCTTTTCCTAATGGATAGCCATTCAAACTCTACATTTGAAAATTCATTGCACGAAATATCCATCAATTTACTTACCAAGCTATTTGCTTGTGCAAGCCCAATTTTAGCCTACTAAATTAGTAATTAATCTTGAATCATTAATAACCAATTAAAATTTCATTGCAATCAAAGACCATGTTTAAAAATACAAAAGCTTTGCCCTCACAAAAATAAACTCAACATTTCATATCCCCTCCTAAACCCATAGTCTTAGCACTGGGTCAGTGCAAACCCATAGAATATTCAAGATTTTTTCCGAATAATTCCAACTTTTTCTCAATTTTATTGAATAATTTTTGAACAACATAATTTTTATGTCAACAGGTATATTTTTCAACACCTGGCAATAAAAGGCCAATAGCCTTGGGTGTACTCAAAGGCCATATCGACTACAACTCAAAAGACTTATTAAATACGGTATTGATTTTGAATGTGACGCTTGAAATGCACGGAACGTATTCATGTCACGTCGACTCCGACATCAATACATCACAGAATTCAGCCACACTTACAGTGATTATCGGTAAGCAAATGTCAATTACCCGTCACATTTACATCACAAACACGGATACGCAGGCCATCAATGAGTGGAGGCCACGGAATACTGAGGATTATCGCCCATTCATTGCATGATCAAACTTATTGTCACATTTATTAGTGCTATCAATCTTCGCAACTCTTTGTAAACAACCACACATTTATCGATCCTTCTTGACCTCAGGTTAAAACAGCCCCGATTATTGTCCAACTATTGACTTTATCCTTGATTAGACGAAGTCTAGATTTATTGGAATTATCTTGTCAATAGTCAATAGTTAATAACATGGAAATTGTATCAGGAAAGCGACTCAAATGCATTAAATTAATTATTTTTAAATGAGCTTATAATGGAAATTGATAATAACCAAGCAATTTGATGATAGCTGCTATTGATCTCCCAAACATTCCCTGGTTATTCTACTCCTGGTTTGATTGTCTCGTCCTATCTGTGGTTATAAATCAGCTTTAATTTGAAAATAAGGCAAAAATGTATAAATCGATTGACAGATACAGAGCTCTGTCGTGTTTTTAGCCATCGATTGATAGCCACATCAAAGGAAAGGCGCAGACCTATCGCACAGCACATTCATTGCCTAACATACCAGAGCGCCGGCAAATTGGGTCAAAATTATCATTTCTATGGTATGGCAGAGAGAAAGTGCTTTTAGTTTTTGTCTGTCGAATGATTTGCTTTTCAATATCATAATAAATCTGATGTGTATGACCAAGTTAACATAATTTTCACTTATCATAAATCACCTTGTTAATAATATACTCGCATAGAACAAGAATTTATAGCTTTTTTCTTATAACTAGTTTTTTTCCACTTCAATAAATCAACATGTCCAATTCAAAATTTTCAAATTTATCTTAATAATTATAGACTTTAGCTCAGATATCTTGGTGATTGCAAGCTATAATCATAACAATACAGGTCTATTTAGCATTTTTGGTCTATTGATATGCTAAACACAAATTGAGTTATTATTATTGAATGGCCCCGTAATAAAGGAATCAGGAATTCCAATCAAATTCTGTGCAAAATTATGCGATAAAATCTGCGGTTTTAATACCAGAATCAATTTGGAAATAATCGGAACCAAATTCTCATAACTAATACCCGGATATCAAATCGAATGCCTTTAGTTATAGCAAAGAATATTCTTTTCATTAAAGACACAAAAGTTTTGTATTAAACAATAATTTGATTAAAAACGGAATAAAACAAATGAATTGTTCGAGAATTTGCAGGTTATTAGCATAGTTTGCTTTTGATAATCAAATTACCATGGCAAATCTAATTTGGAAAATGTTATTTGATTTTGCATGCTCAGATGCGTGTAAAGAAGGTAATTGGAAAACACACACAGATATGATTAACTGTACGGAAGACATCAGCTTCTACTGTATCGGTATGTTTCCGAAGCCATCGCCAGCCTGCAGTATACATAATGAGTGAGTATGACCAAGATCATTTCAATTTTTCCTATTTTAATCATGCTGTATCTCTGTTCAATATTCACATTACCCCTATAAAATCATCAGGAATGTTGCAGAAGAGTTTAATGACTTTCTAAATTAATTTGAAACCATCTTGGTAATCCCGCAAAATAATTTAATCAAGGACACGCTGGAAATGTCAAGATAATTTATTTTTGGAAGAATCTTGATATGATTAAATAAGATTGAAAGTAGAATAATAGATTCCAGACTTTTCCATGTAATGCTTGTTTATTCAAAACATTTTTTCCGCCAAATCAAATTAGTTGCAAGATTAATTTCGCGAAATAGCGTATGCTTATCACAAGAATTTTAACAAGATTTTGATGGATTCAATATTTATTTATTCAAATCTTTTTTCATCTGAATTCACATTTGGCTCCAATATTCCTATAGTGAAAAAATAAATGCCTGATTATCCAGGAAATCCCCTGAAAGCTCACAGTAAACTCAAATTTACATACAATTCCACGAAATGTAATTCAACAAACTTAAAAAATAAGTCTTTTTATCCTTGAATAAAATTAGAATAGAAGTTTCTCAAATAAAGTTGCAAGATAAAAGCTTGGTTCAAGCCTAGAAATGTGGTCACTTTATTTCCATATTTGATTACATCTCAAATGCATGTCTTATAAGCACTTCATTCAAAAAGAGGCGGAAATAAAGGGATATTTGGGTTAAAATGTTTGGAAAAGTCCTTTTTTTGCAACAATTCATACGAATAGAATGTCATTGATTTTTTCCACTCAAGCAATACATTTTTACATTGATGATTACCAAGATCATTCACACTTAAATCGCTAAACTCGATTAATTAATCAAGAAACAAGTTTTCTTTGTAAATTAAAAATTATAGTTTAAATCATGAAAATTAATTTACTTGATAAATTCATTGAACTTTGAACAACTTCCGAATAATATAGCACTAATATTGCTGCCACTTTGATGCTGCCAAGTTTATAACTATCTTTCGTTTTATCTACAGCTTTACGGGTAAATACTTCGCCGGCGAGACATTTGACTTAAACAATAAACTGCCAAATGGAACACATGAAATATCTATTAGGAGAAGGTACCATGTTGATGAGTTCATAAAGTATCCAGGACAATTATCATTTCGCTGCCACTTACTAATAATGATGACTTCCTGGCGAATGGGAATCAATTATAAACTGTTCGGTGATTCCGGATGTATAGAAGAGCCTCCAAAAATCAATAATGGTAAGTCACTTTGAATAAAAATAAGCTAACTTTTAACAAGATTCATTTGACAAAAAAGTTTCCTCTAATTGTTTTATTGGAATAAATTATCCAATAAAATAATCACTAAATTATTCCAAAAAAACTAACCTAAATTAATTTTATAATAAATTTAAGAGAGCAAAATATTAAAATTACAGTTTTTAACATCCTTTTCAAATTAACATGCTCATATTTACAAGATTATAGTCAATAATGACTTCACTTATTTTTTTTAATTTTGCAAAACAAAAGTAATTCGCAGAAAGAAATCGAAAGAAATTGTCGGAAAACAAGAAATTTCAGTCATTTCACAGCCTAAGCACCGGTACTCGAGCACAGAATAGAAAATTTAATTACCTGTCATATTGTTCTCGTAATCCCTGAACAAAAAGGGAAAACTAAAGACAAGAAAATACTTCTTAAAGGAATATAAAGAAACTTTTATTACTATTTTTAACGGAAATATTCACTCTCTTCGCTCCCTTTCCCCTCTCCCTCTCCACCGCCGACTAATTCCTGTTACAAACAATTCAATTAAATTCATTTCGTATGAGTGGCCACAACTGCACAGCACTGAACTAATGGCTGTTCAGTTGAGTCAAAGAATTTTTAAGTGCAGTTCCAGTAGTTCTTGAGATCAATCAATCAGTACGTAATCATTAAACAAATGGCAAATCACGGAAAACCCATTTTTCTTAAACTTCATTAATCTTATCATGGTCGATTTTAAAGCGCTGTCAATTGCAGGAGTTGCCATGATAATATTTCTTAGTTTTAGTGAAAATTTATTGCTTTACGTACCGACTGACTGCTCCTAAAAAGACAAAACAATAGCAATGATATAAAATTCTTAACATCTCATGAAAACCAAATGAAATTTTATTACTCTGTTATTCTCTACTCATGTTTTGTGGCCAAGAATTTTGGATTAGGTTTAATCAGGCATGGCTTACTTATTGCAGGCTATTTATTCCATGACATTTATAGGCAGCCATTGGATGAGATATTCAATTAATTTTTCAGTAATTTTTGCGATAATTAGCACTAATTTCTATAAAAGCATTTCAATGTTAATTCACTCTATTATTGTCATTATATAAGTATTGCTGACAATAGACACAAATATATTAGAGATAATTGTAATTAGAAGGCATTCCTCAGCACAGAATCATTTTTATTATAGACAAAGAATTTGAAAATTCGAAAATCTTGAAAGATGAGAAACTGTAGTTTTTGCCCACACATTCATTATTATAGTTTATGGAACAAGGAAAATTACTACTGGGAAGACTACAAATATTTCAAACTGTAATTTTTAGATAAATTCAAGTCATATATTTTATGTTACTCAGAGCTATTTTATTACTGGATAAGTCCGGAATAACAGTTTTTATGATTTTTAGACGCTTATTGCTATCGAAACATGGTTAATTATTTCACAGAATAATTATGAACAAATGATTGAAAATTTTGCAAGATGAGAAACTGTAGTATTTGCTTTCACAATGCCATATTTCAACAATTTGGTTATAAAATCATTTTTACTAGGTGAAAAAATAGTTCATAAAAAAGCCGTAACAGAATATTATTTCAATTTGAGAATGACCAATATAATTTTCAACTTTGAAACATGGTTTTAGGCCTGTAATCGAATGTTTCGAAGCTGTAATTTTTAAAATTGAATTTATTATTGCAAATTATATCTTGGTGTTTATTATGAATATTGGCAAAGAAATGAATTCGAAGCATTTATTTTTGTTTTACATTTGAAATTATGTTCCATGAATTTACTTATTAATTAAGCATGCTTCTTTTTATGCATAGGCACGTACGTCGTTACAGGGGAGCAGACGTGTTGGCGAACCCCACGGGAGAACTCGCGCGTCAACTATACCTGTGATGACGGCTTCCAACTGTTCGGTCCGTCGCTCCTCATCTGCCGCAACGGGAGTTGGGTTCCCGATCCGATGCAACTGATGCTGACCAGAGTCCACGATATGAGGAAATACTCAACGCTTACCCTCAAAATGCCTTATTGTAGTGAGTGTTCAACCCTTTCCCAAACACACAACTGTCCACATGTCTGACCACTGAATCAATAAATTCTTTCAATAATTAGATTAAAAGTTCAGTTAATTAAACAAAATTTGAAAAAACATTAATTAAACGAAAAGTCTATTAAATAAATATTAGATGTGATAGTTTCCAGTTTAAATGATCTTTATATTAGTGAATTTTATTATCTAATTCGCAAAAGTTGAAATAATTTTTGAAATAGAAAAGGTTCATGGTGTGTCAAAAGAATCCAAAAATAACCAATGGGAAAAATGATTAAAACTTTGAAATTGATTCTTTCAAAATTACAGTTTTCACCTCAATAATTTTTTTATGAATTAGATCATTCTTCCAAAAGTTAGCTATCTCATTTTTTTAATCCAACTTCCATTTGTAAATAAGTATCTTGAAAGATTTACCGGAAAAAAAACTAATACCAAACTCACTCTTTTTTCAGGCAATTCTTCAGAATCTTTTCTACGAAAGTTTACATCAATTTCTTCAATGATCTCAATATTGTTGACAATAATTACCATATTTTTTGAATTCAATTTATAGTCTATAATCAAGCAAATAAAAGTGTATTAAATTGAACATGGTGACATTGGCAACATTGGCAAAAACAATGCAACAATTTTCTCCGAAGCAATACTCTATGAATGTCCTCCATCGGGGTCTGACCCACACCTACTCTATCCAGAGCCTAATAATCGGTTGCTTTTGATTTTGGATTCCTTTAGGAATTCCTCTCAAAACTAAAAGTGTTTTAATATTTGTTATAAATTATGAGAATAATATTTATTCGAAATGTTAGACCAGTTTTCGATGAAATTTAGGGTAAATTATTGTAAATTAAAAATCAATTATTGAAAAATTACTGTTTTATACAATTCCTCAAAGAATTCAATTTATAAATAAAATTATTGATTGAAAAACAATTTAATTCATTTATTTCTAATTTTTTTAAAATGAACAAGTTGATTAACAGTTCATTTAAAAAGAGAAAAAAATAACTTCGACACTTTTAACTACCAATTAACTAATGTTTAAAATATATGAAACATGAATTTGATCAAAACTGCAAAATTACAGTTTCAACCTGGCTGAAATTTTATTAATTTTAAAATCGGTTGTTATCATGGCCATTTGAACAAATCAATGTCCAATGTAAGATTAATTATACTGTTTATTATAGCAAAATTAATTTGCATTGTATCTCTTCTTCTTCCCCTTACCATCCCTTTCTCATTCCTCACCCAATGCTTATCAAAAGGACAGAATATAAGTGCAAATTCTGCACCAATTAAACAGTGATATACAGACCAATTGTTCCCAATTTATTACTCACTAATAGAAATTAATGAATCATGAACATTATCTATGCTAAATATACAATAGAAATGGATGTGCAAGATAAAATTCATGAGAGATTCAATTATTTTAAAGATGAGTTCATCCATTTTAATGAGCATTATCTTGAAATTTAAGAGCTTATTAAATAGACTGCTCATCAAAAATTCAATTATAGACATAATTTTGATATGACCAAGAAAGGAAAGAATAGATATGTCTACCTTGCTCATTTCTAATTCTTTTTAAAAATCAATGTAATAGAAAAACTGAACTTTCTTTTTAAAAAGCATTACTTTTCGCTATAATTAAAGAAAAGCGTTCAATAATTCAATGCTCTTCTCATCCCTTTCCTCAAAGTTAAGGACTGATCGAAAAATTTCATGTATTTCCTCATATCAAGAAATTATCCGAAACATTTTGTCTGCGATTTCTTCTGACAATTCCTTTCCCTTTGATTTATTCCTCAATAAAAAGAAAAATGAAAAATATTGAGAAAAAAATACTGACAAAACCTAATATCTGGCACAACGTAAGTGCGGGCACACCATAACCAAAGCCCTGGCAATGAGTGCCGGAGCTTTAGAGGGAACGGAATATTCTCTTTATAAAAGGAATATCGGAAAAAGTATTACTTTTCCACTTTTGTATGACTATATGTTGGACCAATCGGTACGTAATTAAGCAAAACTATACTAAACAAAACAGAAACTAAAAATAATCATGATAATTTAGAAAATCTCATTTAAACCAATAACAACTTAAAATATAATCTGGATTTGAAAGAAGTTTGTTATATCAATTGGATTTTGCGATAGGAATTCCTGATGGAACATAACTTACATACTGATTGAATGGTTCCGATTGAATCAAATGAATGAATGATTGATTTGAAGCGAAAACTTTGATTTCGATTTTCTGTTAGTCTTATGAGAGAAGAGAAGAAAAAATAAATTTGTTTCGCGTTTTAACGAGAAATAAGAGATAACTCGACGAGAGAGAGAGAGAGAGAGAGAGAGAGAGAGAGAGAGAGAGAGAGAGAGAGAG
>JAQIXD010000582.1:0-23950 GCA_034699985.1 Minunthozetes semirufus | reverse complement strand
AGAGCACTTATACATCATAGAGTTGTGGCAATACATCACTTCTAAATATAATGGCATCACTACTGACCGTAAATTTAAGCAAATATTTCCGATTCTCGAAACCATTCACTCTTTTCATTACTTTTTTTCGGATCCAAACCAAACATCAAAATAAAATTCTCAGGAATTTTCAATAATTGATTTAAAGGACAAAGAGGTCAACAAAAGACATAAATTCAATATTTGAGCCAATATTTGACATTTCCATCAACCAATCTCTTTAATGTATAAACTGACCTTTTCAAATTCAAGTGGTCTAATACCATCTGATATAAAATAGTTTCAAAATTCTTTGAGTGTTTTTTAGTGAAAGGTCAGTCGAATTGACGCACATTTGCATTCATTTTTATTTTCTTTTATTTCCTTTTCTATTATTCATAACATTTTTTGTTGACTTTTGGTGTAAAATATTTAACAAACGTATTTGTAATCTATTATATGGTATATCATATAACAACCAGCAAAGGACAGAGTATTTTCAATGAGAATAATAAGAATTATTTACTATTTTATTCTATTTATAAACATTATAACTCTTGCAAGGATCAGCTTTTATAACTCAACAATTATAACAGAATATCAAATACATTGAAAACATTTGATAAATAAATAAAATATTCAAAAAATTCACTTCAAAAATAAATATAAAATTTGGACATAAATTTCTAAATATAAGATTTAATGTGTATTTTGTGTTGAATCCCAAAAATAGATGAAATTCAATAGAATTTTAAATTTTATATAAAACAAAGTGAACCAAAAACCAAAAGAAAAAATAAACTTAAAAATTGAGCTTAAAATTACAGACGGGAATAGTGTTATTGCCCCTAGATCACTCTGTAGTGGATCGACGATAGTGTTTTCAGAATAAGACATCAAATATTTTGGATTTGACTCTTCATTTATAAAATATTAATCCTAAGATTTTGTGTATAAAACAAACACAGTTTTATTTGTTATAAACACCCGGTTATCCCATTTAGTATTACATTATTTCTTCTAAAATATCATTTCTTGAATTTTATTTGTATTGAGAGAAGAATGAGGTCAGTTTGGACACTGTTTTACGTTTTCTCAAAATTTAATAATAATTTTTAAAACAATTTTTAGGGTTTTATAGCCTCTAACCCACAATATTTTAATGTTATCTTTCAAAACTAAATTTAGAAAAATCTATTTTTAGAAGAATATGAATTTCAGTTGAATGGATGTGACAGTGAAGAGTGAACATTGAACTAGGTCATTCTCTCTTTCTCTGTCCGATTCCATTCATGAGAATCGTTTTTTGAGTAAATTGTGAGGAAATTCACAATTTTTTTGAACAAAGCATTTAATCATTGATTTTAGTTATCATTGAAAGGAACAAAACGAGGAAAACCTTTTTTTATCTTCATTTGAGGAGTGAGTTCCGCACAGAATATCGTATTTAGTTTCGTTCATAATCTCCAGTAGTTTTGCTATTTCTGACATATATGAGTCCCTCCGGTCATCTCTTGTTTATTATTTTTGGCCGAAAAATAACAATCAAAGGTTTGAACGAAAAGGAATCCAAAGAACTAAACAAAACTCTATTTCTAACGCTTTGATCCAAAGTATATCTGAAGAACAGCGAAGACATCGAATGGAAAAAACTGTCAGATCTGAGCCTAAGCTCGAGTTTTCTTAAGTCAAACAAAATAATATAAATTAAATCCAAACACGTCTTGTATTTGCTTAACAAATAAATAGCATAAATATTTGAATTAATATCAATAGAATAAAAACTCATCTTATTTTAAATGTCAAGTCCTGGACATTTTCAAACAAAACAGTTTATAATAAAATACTCAATAAATTTAATAACAAAAAAAAACAAAAATTCCAAAAATTAAAACCAATTTTCCATTAATTATAATAATGAGAAGACACTGATCAATGCTGATATACCTTGATATCCGCGACTCATGAATAACAAATTATTTTAATAAATTCACTCAAATTTTCAAACAAATTATAGGCACACAAACCTCGGGGTCTTTTTCTCACTAACTCTTTTAAGTCACGCAAATATATATGACTTAGGATTTGAGATTCGCTGCGGTTTTGATTTGAAGTTTGATTCTTTGGAATTACCTTTTTCTAACACAAAAGATGACTGTTCCTGATTAAATTATTAGAGTCACGACAGATCATATTTTATGTCTGTCGTCTCACTAACACAGTTTTCTTGCATTTTATCTGATATTTTTGCTCTTTTATGTCAATCAATATTTTAAATCACAAATGTTTCGGGTCATTACATCCCTGAGTCAATGCATATGTAAAGCCTATCAACGAATGAAATCTAAATCAATATTTAAAAGAAAAACAATAATCAATAAATTGAAAGCCATATAAAGTTTGCACACAATTTCACACAAAAAATGTAATAAAAGTCACGCAATAAATAGCAAAAGAAAAGCATCTCTTGAGTGTTGGAGATACGGAGCAAAGGCTCAGCATATGATATGATTGGTAGGGTTTCCTCTCTGGTAAAGCAAACAACAAAATAATATAATTTGGTTATTCTCACGAATAGTAGTAATTCTGGTTTACATTAATCTCAAATTCTTTTCTTCACTTCACTTAAGTTCTTATTCTAATCATTAGTCTGTTGTTAGGCTTTCCTCTTCTCAAACCCATTGCTTTGAACGAAAGTATGCTTTCAGGCGTTGTTTTTATTTTCACTAAAATTATCCCAAAACTAGACTAATGTTAATTAAAGGTCTCAATGCGTGGGACAAATACCATTGATATTAACGATATAATGTTTTATATACAATAAAACACTGGTCCGGTATGTGAGACTCCTCTGCAAGAGATGAAAGTGACAGTTAATCCTAAACTAATTACTATTTGACGGCAACTTATTTAATACAATTTTCTTCTTCAAATTCATTGAGTGTTTTGCGAGTAATTAGATTGTGAGCTAATATCACAAAACTTGTTTCATTACATTTATATGTATTTGTTTTTGTGATGAAAAATGTGTCGAAAAAAGATTCGTTAAAACAAATAAAAAAATTCAAACAAATAAACAATTATTGAAATCCATAGCAACACTCGTTTAATCACTGATTAATTCAAACAAACATTCAACTTTTTTTTCCACAACCCGGGGATTTGGAAACATAGTTGATCTCATGGGAATAATTGATTTTAATGAAAAGATATTCAGAATTATCAAGGGTAAATTATTTTCGAGATCAACATTTTGCCTAATATTTTGTAATTAATGGTAGAAATGGACAACAATTATACAAATGTTAGCTATTTTTAGAAGATATGCTATAAATAAGAGTTTTTTTAATTATGAAAAAGGTTTGCCTATGATTGCCTATTGCCTGGTGCAACATCTTTTTGGTTCAACACTTGATTTTTGAATAATTTATTTTATTTCATTTTTGTCCCAAATTTGTTATTAATGGTTATTATATCATATTATTTATATGAAAAGAAAAATCAATTTTTAGTTTATATTGATTTTGATGGAAATATCATATTTTATTATTAATTTGTTGCCGTTATTTTTCAATGCATTTAAGACAGTTTTATGAACTTTTTCTTCAATTAAATGTCTTTATTCGTTATAATAAATTAATATATAATTATATTGTAATTAATAATACAATTATTATATTTGCGCACAAAATAGATATTTTTTTGTCAAATAATAATTTATTTTATTATTGTTTTCAGTGATAATCGTATTCAACAAAATCTGCATAATATCAGTGTTTGGGAAAACAAATACAATATTCACATCATTTGATTAATTTTGAAATATTTATGACATTATAAAAGAAGTGAACGAAGGAAAACATGACAACAGGTCTTGATGTTAAGGTAAGCCTTCAATTTAAAACCAAACAAAAAACCAGACAATCATTCACGTCAAAGTTATCATGGTCATAGATCAGGATTTTCGTTTCTTTGATATCCAAAAATTTAATTTCCGTCTATTATTTGTTGATATGAAGGGAGGAGAGAGAGAGAGAGAGAGAGAGAGAGAGAGAGAGAGATTCTGTCAAAAACAGTCACTTTTACATTGGAAACAAAGTGACTCAAAGATTAATAATATTTTGTTTTATTGTTATTTCAGAAAATATATTTTATTTTCTTTTAATTCAATTTATTTGAGAGATTTCTAAATTTAAAATACAAAATAGAGTGAACATGGCAAAATTTACTCAATTAGAATACAGAAATCAATTTAAGAAATCAATGTGAGATGTAGATACCAAAGGGCTGTCCTATCAAAATGTTTTCTAGAAATTAAAGAAAAATTGAGGTATCCAAATTGAACTTAATTTATTTGAAATGATTTATTGCCAATATTTTACTAATTATGCTCCGAGTTCATTAAGAGATACTCAATCCCCAGGATTAATCATTAATTGAATCAGTAATACATCAAAATTTAATACAAATTCAAATTCATTGCAATCAATAGACCCTGACTTTGCGGAAAACAGACAAAATATAAAACAACTAAAAAAGTATACATTTATTAAAATGGAGACCAAAAGTGGACGGAAAATGTGAAAGAGAGTAGACTTTCAAAATAATTTGATAAGAAGTCAGTTAGAAATGAAATTCAAGAAAAAGCTATCGGTACAGCACTTCCAACTTATATAGTGTTTCTAGAACTGGATATAATAGTTATCTGTATTCCGGGCCTGAGTTTAGTTGTGATATAATGTCAGACTTCCTTATCAAAGGCCTGTTTTTATTTATGTCCACTTTTATCGCCATCACAACCATGTATTGAATTTATATATTAGTGTCGATTCCGTTGTGATTTTGAATGTAACGCTTCCGCTCTAATGAGTTCTTCAAACAATTTTTTTTATTCTGTGCTCTCAACACATCAGAGCTAAAGTTTAAACAAAAAGATCTGTTGCTTAAGAAAATATTAAACTCTTTTTCTGAGAAGAAAACAATTTTTAATTTCAAAACAATAGATTCCAGTTCTCTCTCAGACATTATTTATTTTATGGTTTTTGATATAAAATTCAAAAAATGAGATAAAATCAGAAAATATTTATTTTTTGTTTAATCTTTTGGAAGACTTAGAGATGAAAAACTCATTTCTACAAAAGCCCTTTGTTTTCCTAAAACACCACTGAATTATGAGAAGTGACAAAAGGTTCTTAAAATATAATCACCTACCACATACAACATACATATAAGCAAGGCTAAGCTCAACATATCTTTCCTAGAAAGTGGATCTATAAAAATAGTCTTTACAATTGTTTGAAAAATTAATCAATATATTAAACTGGCATCAAATTAACAAGTGTTAAATAATTGATGGAAAATATTGTCTGATTGTATGAATGTATGGTTATTCTGCTTAAAGAGGAATTGATTGCAAAACTTATAGATAGAGAAGAGCTCTGTCTAACTGTTAAATAAGTTCCGTTTGGTTTAATGATTCGGAATATCTCCTCTTTTTTGCAGAAATTCTCAAAGCATTCAATTCTTGTGATATTATTTGCTCTTATTTTTTGTGTATTTTCTTAAGGCTTTGATAAACTCGAAGTCAAGGAAAGGGATCTCATTCTTCATCTAATTCTTACATTCTTTTGCAGATTTGATGTAAACAAAAGGCATAAAAGTAGAGAAGTGTCCGCTATTTTGCTCTCATTTTTGTTTTGTTTGGTAACAAAATATCGCACAAATGGATACCTCCGACTCGTTCTTCTATGAAAACGATACTCCTCTCCAGACTTCAATCAATGACAGCAAAGACAGCAGTTGGTTCACCAACACTTCTTTGGCAGTCCTCTACGGCAGGAGAGCAAACGAACTGCCTTTTTATGCCAACAGGAGTTGGGATTTAACCTCCATTAATGAAATCTTTGTCAATGAAAGTGAATCCTTCCTAAACGAGACCAGTAATAGTACTCTATGGGTCAGACCAACAAATGTGATGGAAGTGACCACTGCTTTAAATGCCACTCCCGATGATATAAAGTGGTGGGAATGGGAAATGTGGGAGAGGTCTCCATATCCAAGTGGTTATTCCCAGTTAGCAATAGTGGTGTTGGCCTTCTTTATCACTTGTATTATGATATTAATAGTCGTCGGAAATATGTTGGTCTGTATCGCAATCTCTACCGAAAAGTCATTAAAACCGGTCCAGAACTGGTTTATCGCATCCCTGGCTGTCTCTGATTTTTTGCTCGGACTCGTAATTATGCCGTTCTCTTTAGCCAGAGAATTGATGGGGTACTGGATGTTTGGTCAGGTCTGGTGCGGTAAGTCATCAGTTAATCAATTTATTTGAAATATTATCGTAAAATAGTTTTTTGATGGGAATGACACCAATAACATGTTTTCAATATAATTCTGTGCAGATATTCACGCGGCTCTGGATGTGCTGTTATGCACGGCTTCCATAAATAATTTATTCATGATTAGTTTAGACAGATATTGGTCTATAACACAAGCTGTCAAATATTTGAAAAAGAGGACGCCTTCCAGAGCAGCTCTTATGATAGCTTTTGTATGGATTCTCTCAGCTCTGGTATCTCTTCCACCTTTGGTTGGGTGGAAGAAGCCTCAAACACCGAGTGATTATCCTCAGTGTGGTGTCAGCGAAGAAATCGGATATGTTCTGTGAGTGGAAGACATTGTTTTCTGCAATCATTTCCGCCAAACATTACCTAAACTTATAGGAAATGGCGATAAAAATGTTTGCATTTAGTTATGGAGTCTCTAATGTATTATTTGGATGTGAGAACAGGTATTCATCAATTGGTTCGTTTTACTTCCCGGCGTTGATGATGGTGTTCGTCTACGCGCGTATATTTCACGCCGCCCGGAGCCGCGCCCGACGCCATATACAACAGAAGCGCCTTCACGTTCAACACGAAGTGACGAACGATCCGGCGAAGGAGAAATCAACGACAACCACTACCTGTACGAGCCTTAGCAATCCCAGTCCACCCGATCTAATTGATCAAAATAATGAAGGTGGAGATGATGGAGTTGCGAAGGGGTGCAAACCTCATACACCAGAATCTTCACCACTTCCTATTTCTTTACAAACAGGGAATCCTCAACATTTGGGAAGTGGACGGACTGTCGTCGTCTCGTCACCGACTGCTGTGTCTCCGCCGCAAATAGTGGTGGAAGCGATCGCCGAATCTCATCCCTCTCCCACTAAAGACATCGCAATCATTTCAAATAATTACGAAACGACTCCGACACCAATCGATTCAGTTGACGACGAAAGTGAAGTGCAGTTCAAGTGCTTAAAAGAGACAAAGTGTTCATCAGTGGTGCGACAAAAGCGAGCGCCGCCTAAACTCACAATTATTTTGCCTGAAACTAACATTCCGTCGAAGGGATCGATAGTACAGACCAAACAAAACGGTTCCGCCACTCGAACCACTGAAACTCGATTCATATCGACTGATGAGGACTCAGATGCAATTGAATCTCCTTTAAGTCGAGACACTATAACTCAAGAATCAAAAACCTTTTTAAGTGCTCCAAAACTACTGAAATCTTCTTATGGTTCGACTCTTAGTATTGCAGACTATGACGAGTCAGACATTTGCATAGATAACGACATCGAGAACAGCGACGATAACGTCAAACCTGTCAAAAAGGGCGCCGGAAAAGCAAAGGGCGTCCAATATCGCAATCCTCCAGTGTCTGGAGTGCGGACAATGACTTCAGATGCGGAAAGACATAAACGCAAGATTGCAAAGGCTAGAGAAAGGAGGGCAACACTCATACTGGGCCTTATAATGGCCGCATTCATCACCGCATGGCTTCCTTTCTTCGTACTCTATGTGTTGGCCGCGTTGTGTCAGTCCTGTAAAGAATTTATTCCGAGCGGTTACTTCTCGTTTGCCTTTTGGTTAGGATATTGCAATTCAGGTCTATATCTATTTCTATCACATATTTATTTTATCTTTTAATTCCTTCCCCTTATTTCGCAATTTGTTTTATGCATCACATAATTCAAGTCAAATATCAAAGCACTGCCTCTCACTCTCTCTACAAATCCTAAGGAATTCCATCCAATTTTGTGGCACTTTTTTAATTGAATTCTCAGTTCAGTGACAAAAAGAGGTCTTATTTCAGGATTAATTCAATTTATAGACTAATACCAGTGTATTTAGAAACCTTATCCATCAGTATTTCAAAGAATTGGATAATCGCGGTATTGTTTTCAGATATGTTTACCAGGAAAACACTGTAAACATCAGAGGCGTTGGTCTCAGTTTCAAAGACAACAGAAAATTATTTTTATCTTCAATTTGTTTGCTTTGAGATACCGATACAGTGGATCACATGTTAGTCTTGGTTTATATCCTGAAGAAGAATTTGTGTCCATTTATTATTTCTATCTTAACTTCAGTTACTCTGTAATTAAAAGAGTATTTCTTATCACTGATTACTAGAGATAAACAGAGCGTAGGGTTTGCCCGAACTCTCCGACCATAGATAGAATTGACATTAAAATGAAGTTTTGTTAGTGAATGCAATGAATTCTGTTTTAGAAGACATGTATTCAAACATATAATTTAATTATCGATAGTTGTTATGCAAACTGTCATCTCTTGTCATCTCTTCATTGCATTCAAAACTTATTTATTTCAATGATTTGCCGAAAATATTTGTGAGAAATGTTGACCGAAAGGACCGAACAAAAGCTTTTGTCAAATATTTCTTTCTTTTGGATAATTATAGTGTTTTTTATTATAGAAAACATATAAACATTTGCATTAAGTGCCGATAAAATGCGTGAATTGACTAATATTTGGCACAAATTTATTGCAAACTCTCAATGAATTATCATTTGAATGAATTAACTTTTTTTATTTGAATGAGTTTGGTATTCAACAGCATATTTCCAGAGCAGATGTTTCTCGTAAATTTCAGTTGATCTTGTTTATGTATTAAACAAACTCTAGTTCTTTGTAATTGAATTGAAGTCAATTATACTATTTTTAGCGAATTTGTGGCCAAAATCACTTGAATATCGATAGAATAAGAGAATAGCAAGTTTTAACAAGATTAAATGTCATTCATCCTATATTTCATTAACACACGAGTAATTCAGTCGATATTAGTATTAGTATTAATATTTGCCAAAAAGTTCACTGAAAATCAATAAGTTTTCTAAAAATACTTTATTCACAAAATTTTTAATATATATTTGAAGGAATGAAAAATTCAATAATTTGTTTGCTAACGCATAAAATATTTCTAATTTATAACTTGCTAATTTATAAGCACAAATTGCTTCAACTAACATACGCTCTCAAAAAAATTTATTAAATTATGAGAACTCAGACATAAATTAGAGATGATCAGGAGCTTTCTAAATTAAATTTCATATCTATCATAAAGATAATTAAAAATGACATTAGATAACCAATATATGACTGTTTATTCATCTGTTTTTTATGATATGATTTGCACATCTTGCACATCTCTGTTAACTCAATCAAAACATTTGCTAATTAACTGAATATTTTGTTCTTTAATAATTAACTCGTTGTTTAAATCAGTTATTTAGATATCAAACGCTTACTAATAATATAATATTCAAACTTTTGGTTAACTCTTATATGAGTTAATCAGAAAAATTTGATTTATATTGAAAACGATGGCAAACATTACTCTCTGTCAGTCGTACGCCAAACATCTATCCATTATTTATAGGAAAAAATAAATAATTCGTCAAAAAATTGTTTAGTTATCAAAGATTTGTTCCTTTATCGAGATATTGAATATGAATTTTGTATAATTAGAGGCTCTATTTCAATATTAATCAATAATACAGAGTTTGTTTATCTTCTTTATTCAAATATTTCATTACAATTATGTTTTTCAAAGCTTTAGTAATGAATAGAATTTTGAATCACTTTTCAAATGAGATATTCCTCAGAGAATTACTGTTAGTTAACTATTTGACGCTCAAAATCATGCTATAGTTAAATGATTAAGAATTCCCAGATATATATAAAATGCAAAATATAATGCATAGAAATACGCTTATAAAGTTTGAAACTGCCTCGATAGCAAATTTGACCTAGATTAACAGGATTATAGATGTGTTCTGTATTTTTGAGTAAACTCTTTTTGGTGTTTATGATAGGAATCAATCTTAAAAATAATTTCCACATTTTATATCATTTTGACATTTTTCCAGAGAAGACATATTACCCTGAATTCTAAGCAAAACATTTTCAATATTGGGTTATATTTTAAAATATTCTGGAAATTAGTTCATCGTTAGAATTGAGGCATATGCAAGATCACTCAACTTAATTGCGTTTATTTGAGACACAATTTTGGACATTAGCCTTCTCTATCTGATCCAAATTAAGAGGATGTTTAGTGTTAGAGTCTAACTAAGATTGATAACAGTCAACCAGTAGTTGATGGGCTGTGTGCCACCCCCTCTGCAAATCTCAGATCAAAATGTAAACATGAAAAATAACTTAAATTCTCGACTTGAAAGTTGTTTAGTGCTATAAAACAGTTCTTAAAAGCATTTTTAATAGAATTTTTGCCAAAAATTTTATTCATTACTGAAACCAAAATTAATACCATTTTTGGAATTTTTGCTTAAAGGAGAATTATATAAAGTTTATGAAAATAACAAAGTCCAAAATACGTGAAAATGATAGAGGAGGTGTTGTTGACTAATAATATTACATTCATATCCCCGCATTCCTGTGCATTTTTCCGCTAGAGGGCGTCAAAGTTTTAAGATTGAGTCAGAAGACAGAAAATGTTAGCATTGGAGAAAATTTTATAATTATATGATAGAGACACTTAAGCTGAATACAAAAAACTGAGAATATTATTTTTGAGACTCGGCGTTCAGGCGCTAGGTGGAGTCAAAGTCGAAAAATTGAAAGTATTAATTGAGCAATATAATACATGAATTCTAACTGTAAAAGACACCCCAAATCAAGAATTGATGGTTAAAAATCTCTGGCATTGATAGTTTTTGAGAAATTACACATTTTTTGGACAATTTTCAGTTTTATGATGATTATTTAATAATTTTATAAGATATCAAATTCTTGTCTTCACTATACTTCTTGGAATTGCTCAAAGTTTATTATTTAAAAAAATTCAGTATCATTTCCCACTTTTAAATGAATGTAAATACAAGAAAACACTTAAAATTTGCAGAAATTCAGCATAACATTTCAACCAATAATGATTTTACTTTCTAAACTGTATTACTTTATTTAGGTATCTATTATTTACCCGAATCTATGTATATTTTGTCTTTATAATCATTTGGTGAAGATTCTTCATATTAAGATTGCAACTTTGATACCCTCTAGCGGAAAAATGCAATAAATTATATATTATTGTTTTTATTAGTCAACAATATTACAATGGGAATGTTTTTTAATTGCATATATTTTCATAACCTTATTAAAAAATGGAAAATATAAAAAATAATTTACAAAAATTGGCATTACTCAAAAATTACACAATTTACACAATTTTAAATTGCACCATTCGATTCAGCGTGCTTGATTTAATCTAAATCGATATATCATATGTACATGTATCACTGATTGAAAAGTGAGATTTCAGACTTTGACGCCCTCTAGCGGAAAAATGCACAGGAATGCGGATATATGAATATTATATTATTAGTCAGCAAAGCTTCCTCTATCATCTCCAACTAGTTTGGTCTTTGTTGTTTCCCTAATTTGCTCCCATAGAGCCAGAGAATTCTCCTTTGAATAAAAGTGAAAAATTTGTATTAAATTTTACTGAAAATGAATTTTTTGATTTCCCCAACACTTAAACGTAAACACATAATAATAGACGGAATTATTAAATAGTAATTCAATTATAATTTAGAATTTTAAGCTTGATAAATTACTAAGTTTATCAGTTTCTATTAAAAAGTAATCTCTTTTAGTGATTCTAATCTGTAATTAATAAGAATTTATATAAAAGTAATTCAAACTGAAATTTAATGTATATTTTTGCTCGTAATTTGAATATCGATTGCCTCCAGTATAACATATTCCGTATATTCTGTTATATGGAGTACTCATATGAAAGACTCGCTTATTCTTTGCTGAGATAACAGTACTATTTGAGTCTTGGAGTCAGAGTATATGCTTAGAGGTATTTATCTTTAACTCATACTAACTGTGAAAGTGATTCCCAAGACTTTACTTAAAGCATGAAATTAAAACACTTTTCTTATATAAAGTGAAAAAAGATTCTGAGTTTTGTTATTGAATAACAAAGATGTGTTTGGCTTTGAATAAGTGAAGAGTGAATCTCTATCTCAAGTATTGCCAATCAATAGACGTTGTGTTCGAGTAGTGGTTGGACTCAACGGAAATGCATTTTCTCCGTATATTTTATAGCAAACGATACACACATTTGTTTGCAAATGAAATTCAGGCCAAAATTTATTGATTGATGGGTCGGCCACTGAATGACAAGCGTTGGAACCAAATGTTTGACATTCTTATTAGTCGACCAGAAAGACAACAATTATTTGTTCATTGAGTAAAGCAATGGTTTTCCGCTTAGTATTACATTTATTTAACTGAATTACATGTGATTTCATTTGTTTCTGTCATTTCGATCTCAAATCTCTTGATATAAAAGTAAATCAGTTTTATATCGGTTTCTATTCTATTCTATTCGCGTCTTAAATATGGATTTGATTGCGAAATATGTTTTCTATTGATTTTTTCGCTCAGAATAGAAAGCACTCCATCATTGAGAGGCCACTAAATTCTTGGTAGGATCTCTTATATACCGCTTTCTAATTATATCGTCCAAACACTTAGACTTGACTCTTGACATTACTTCGAGTCATGAATGAGAAAGAATAGGTGACGACAAGAGTTCTCTTATTGAGGAATAATCTCATAAATGGGTCAAATGGCGTCAAATGACGTTTTACAATAGTTCTGCCAATTGATCAACAATTTTGTCCTCTATTATAGACAACAATAGTTGAACTAATCTTTTTGAGCCCTCATATCATAAAAAGTGTGCACAGAGTTCAAGAAAATTTTATTTTCAATTCGTGACAAAAGCTTGAAATTGAAACAGAGGGCACACACTCAGACGAATCACATCTAATAATAATAGTATCCGAGTTATGGCATGAAATTCTTGATTAATCAGAAAGAAAAACTTTATTTAGTTTATTTATACAGTCAGACCTCGATTAACACTTAATAATATTGAGAACTCATAATATTCTTCGAGAATATGAAGAGAATCTCAATGCAAACAATTGTCGACTGACTGTATGGTACAGAATATCAGGTTTGAAATCACGACTTTATTACTGAAACCAAAACAAATAAACCGAATCTTTAGGGAACGGAAAGTAAATTATTTTATTATTATTTTTATTATATTCTTTTATTTAATAAACAGTTATTTGATTTATATTTCAATTTATATCGAAAATACAATATTCTGGATGAGAGACACGTTCTTCATATTTATCAAAACTCTTGGATATTAGTTTCAATTCAATAAAGTAGTGATTAGTTTAATAACAAACAAAAAGATTGATAATAAAACTCTTCGATTCTATCAATGACTGTAAATGAGGTGACATTTGTGCACAACTTTTATCAAATGGATTCAAATAATAAAGCATTCGTTGAAAAACACATTCAACTAAACAATAGATTTTAAAAACTATTAAAATAAAGCAATTTTCAAAAGTGTCTTATGCTTTATATCACTAATATATCGTATTTTACGTATATTTATGTCTGTTTTCGCAATTGAAAGCCAAGTTTCTCAACAGAAAAAACTGGGTTTTGGAGCAAAAGATTTTCTAAAGGATCACATAAATTGAATTTCCAACTGAAAAATCGCCTTAAAAGTACAGTTTAAGTCGTTTTAGTCTATCATCTCTTTTAACAGAGAGATAAAAATAATAGAAATTATTGCTCGGCTTTTGAAAGAAAAAATTTTAATTAATTACTTTAAATACATTTCTCGACACAATTGTTATGAATTCCAGACAAAGAAATCATGAAATGAGAGATATTTTTAATTTAAATTCCATTTCCTTAATAAAACTCATATTAATCGGACTGGAAATTGAGCGGAGAGTTAGTCAGTGCTCTTCCATTTGACTTGTATTTGAATGACCCAACAAATTATCTTCAAATAAATCACTAAATAATTTATCGAATGACTAACATTTGTCCTTGTTCATTTTATTGCAGCGGCCAACCCTATTATCTGTAAGTATCTGACAAACGCTTAAAAACATTTCAATCATTAAAATGACTACAATTTGGAGGAAAAACACAAATCTAAACGACTTTTTGTTAACAATATCTCTAACTTATAAACCATTGAATTTTCAGATACAATATTCAATCGGGATTTCAGGCGCGCCTTCAGAAAGATTTTGTTTAAATGATGGAAACAAATGCTAAAGAGTAGCAAAAAATTGGCAAAAGTGGGCAAAACTGGTCACAAACTGGTACACAAAAGTGGACAAAACCAACAAAAAGGGATTTTGAAAATAAATGTTCTAAACTAAAGGACACACAAAGAGTCTGTGAAAAACGATTTAAGTTTGCATTACTATTACTATTATTAATACTATTGTAAAGAGAAAAAAGTTTTTTATAAGTTTGAAAAACACTCTGACTTATGATGGAGTTGTTGTTGTCTTCCTTTTTCTTCTTATAAATGACTTCTACGATATGAACACAAGAATAGACCCAAAAATATTAGGAGTCGTATAATATATAAATATATAGATATTATATGTTGTCTAACATTGAATTCAACTCTAATATACTGGGTTTCGAGTGGACACACATAACAAAAATCATTAGACATCGCATTTCATTGATTCTGATGCGAAACAATTTTCAAAAGTGCCTCTAAATTACGTTATGTAAAGTATAAATAAATATTATATAAAATAAATGTTCTATAAATCTATAAATATATATATATATATATAAATAAATAGAGAGACAAAAAGAGCAGAACTAATAAATCATATTTTCACTGATCGGTGCAAATAATTTTCAGCCATTGCTTACTCTCATCGATGAAACTGAATGTTAATTGAATTGAATTTCATGTTTTGATTGAAGAAAATTTTTATCAATTATTACCAATTCTTTGCAGAACTCGAAAACGAATTTATAAAGAAATTGTTGTTATGAAAACCTGTGATAAATAATAAATCATTTTATCAGTTATTTTCAGTTTTATTCATCTGAAAGACCCGACTATTTCTGATTCAATCATTTTGTTAATGTATTCAAAATACATATCATTTCAAACATTTTCCTCTAATGTTATCCAAAAATTTGTCCATTTTTTCTCGAATTCCATTCAAATGCTTTCAAATGATTGATTTCATTAACAAATATGAAACAAAATGCAACAAAAAATAAAAACAATTACTAATTAATGCACAAAAGGAAATAGTCTTGTTTTTCATCCCTTCCCTAATCATGTTTTTATCAAATGAATTAATTGCTCCGAAACTTATTCCGAGAGTACTCTTCATTTGAAACTGAGTTCATTGCTCTATAACTTCTACCTTTCCTAAAATCGGATCAATGTTTGACGAAATTTCTCAAAGTCTACTTATTACCAAGATTATTTCCTAATATTAATAGCTATGAATTAATCTCTTCTAATGATAAACTTCATTCAAAAGATGTTTTCCAAGTGTTTCTCCTATTTCTCAATATTTCCACATAAAAAAAGATTAATTCAATTCCTAAATGACCTATCATTCACCATTTCAACTAAATAAGTATCTTGTTTCATTGAAAACAAATAGAAATAAATAAATTAAACATTTTCTATGATATAAAAAGAAGTTATTGAGCTTTGAATTACCAAAAACTAATTAAAGTAAAAAATGAATTAATTTAACAAAAGTTTGTAATTTTTTGATTAAAGTTCTGCAAAGAACTGACAAAATGTGTTAATACAAGAAAAAACTGAATCAATGGTGCTTTTGATCAATACTTGTCTTTTATGAGACCACTATAGCTTTCAATGGTTTCAATTTGCGTATCGATTCTGATGAACAAAAACTTTGTTTGAGATACTCTTGCAATAAGTTGTGAAGAGAGAGTATAATCAGATTTCTATTATGTTTTCGCAGCTTTTTTTTACACAATAATTGTCTCTAAAATATAATTTTGTTTTTCTCTGATATCTTTTGTTGTAATTAAATTAGTGCTGAAAGAGAAGTGATAACTCAGTCATCAATAATGTTATCTCCAACTGAAATGAGTTACTCTTATGACCGAACTTCTCAAGACTTTTATCCAACAAAATAGACTTTGAGATAAAGTAATAGAATTGGTTTCGTTTTGACTCAACTCAACCAATGATTAATCAAAACGACTGAAGAGAAGACATTAAAAGTTGATTCACTGCAACACATAATTAGTTTTGTCAATATTTCCCTTCAGTTAATTACTGGAGAAATATTTATAGCCGGCGCAAGGGTCAGGTCTTAAATCTAACTTAATATAAATTATTGTCTGATTGAATTGGATGCGGAAGTCCTTTGTGTCCAAAGACATGAGCGCATAGGCACCGACCAATAGGTGTCTAATCGATTGGATGGTCACATGTGTTGTTAGATAATCATCGCTAATATCTGTGCGAAAGTCAATGGATTATTGATTTGACTGTTGATTATTCTCTGGAAAGCACTTACTTCTGGCATTTTAGCACAGAATTGAATTTATTTGCAATTCTTTCGCTTCAATTAATTCTATGCATAAAATACTTGAGAAAAACCTTAAAATAAATCAGAATCTATTGAACGCAATGTTTACCATAAAAATAATTTTCAATACATTTGTTATATAAATACAAAAAATTTGTTTTAAATAAATATTTCTCTCAAATAGTATTGAAAATTTGGGGCTCTTTTAAAGAAATTTCAATTCTATTGAAGAAAAATATTTACTTCTTTTGAAAAATTGGTTTCAAAATGTTTGTAACAAAAAATTGTCAATCAATGAGTTTGAAGAGATTTCTGTGAATACAAAATAATGTAAATAATTATAATTACAAACACTTTATTCAATTCATTGATTTATTGTTATTTAATTCAATTGAATTGTAAATTTCGACAAACATTCGGCTGGGAGTGGGCTCACCATCACATCAAATATCGGTTATCATTGTTTTAAAATAAAGTTTGAATATAATATTTGTTTGAACTGTAATTATATGAAAATTTAAATTATATTTCGAAGCAAATGATTGTTAATAAAGAAATTTGTTTAAACAAAAGTCTATTTTTCATTCAATTCTTTCAAAATCATTCAAAACTTGTGATTAGTTAATAACTAATCACTGGATTCGCAAATATTCTTCATTTGATTGACAAAGGGTATAGACTTTCGAAAATAATTCGTAAGCTTTTGGTTTATTTTTAATTTTATCATAATTTTGACGGCTCTTCAATGGTTTATATTGTGGACCTCATATCCACTCCAATGGATATCTCAAGAGATTTTACAGTTTTAAGTCGGACTCAATTTAATTCAATTTTGCTTTTCGTTTAAATTAAGTCTAATTTTAGCTAAAATTTTTATTCAAATTTTAATCCCAAGATAATTCACATTTAATTAAATTCGTAATTCAGAGCAATATTTACTAAATATAAGACATTTTCTCAAAATACAAACAAATCAATAAAAATTTGGTTAATTGGCATCAAATTGTTCAAACTCAAAACATTTTTGAGATAATTAAACATGGACACAAAATATAATATGATTTGTTGATTAAAAGTAAGTAAAGTTCAAATAAATGTCATGTACTTGCTTTTTTTGCACTTGATTTAAGTATGGAAATCAGATTTTAAGATTTTATTTGAAGTTTAGTCTTAAAATTTTACCGAAATAGCTGTCATTTTTTCTCAAATCACTTCTTCATTACATTTAATACGCTTTTGATTATTTACTTTCAAACAGAACCTAATCATTGGCTTTCGATTTATCAAAAATCTGTCATTTGTTAACATTTATCAGGACTTCGTTCAAAACTTTTTTCTTTAATTTGTGTGAAGTCATTAAAAATCACTTAAAGGAAAGTCTACCCAAAACTTAATCCCAAAACTAGTTATAGAAAAAAAATCGCTGTTTATTTGATAATCAATAAAACTCAAGAAAATTCTGAATTTATCCAAAAGTTGAAGAAAATGAGAATTATGTGAAAAATAGATAAAATAATTACAAATTAGTAGTGGATTCAAGTTTGTCAATTAGATGCTCTCAAATATTTATTATAACTTATAATTTATAAGAAATAGAATTACTTATAAAACAAATATTAATTAATAATTATTACATAATATGAGATCAATTCATTGAATAAAATTGAAAGCGCGAAGAATTATCATTGAATGGAAAACTGAAATAAATCTTTTTATTCAAATCAATCGAAAATCTATCGAAATGAAGAACTTTGCTTATTATCTGCTCATTCTTTTTATTGTCGTGAAAGTGGTGACCGCACAAACACCCGCACAGGATAGCCCTTTCGATATTTGCAAAACAAATAAAGGAAATATTGAGATTCACTCTGCCTTTCGGTGGACGACTGACTCTTCAGAAATTCTATATATTTTTGGAGAAAAAGGACTTAACTTTAGACTCAAAGACTTTAAATGGAATCCAAAAGAAAGAAAATTCGATTTTAGTTCAATGGAAAGCTTGGACTCAACCAAATGGGGAATATTTGATACTTTTAAGTTCATCTTTCCTCTCGAATATCCAGGAAAAGGTCAAAGACTCTTAAAAGTGTACATCGGAGAGGTATTCCACTAATTTTTAATGTGTTTTAAATGTACGACAAAATAATTCATATTATAATTTGTCACAAAAGGAGGATTATATTAAGCAACTGATGGGTGAATTGGTTGATTTGGATCAGTCGAAGGGAACGGTTATTTCTAGAGAGAACATCTCAATTAATATATACAAATGTGCCTCAAAACCAGAGCCCATGAATTTGTGTTCACTCTTTGGAAAGTTCCCTCCGGAGGGCCTCCAAAACAATTTGATGGCGATTTCGAACTTTCCATTCAAAGGCGAAAATCTGACCAAAAAATTTCCGCAGCGATTCTTTGTCTATCATAGAGGTATGGCTTCTATTGTATTGGTCTTTGTCTAAGACTCTTAGATCTATGATTGATGTATCAAATCATCAAAAATTAAATACATTTCACTCATTTGAACAGAAACTGTACCAAAACCTCTACAAAAGAAATGTCCAAATTGTTATAAATCAAAGAGATTCGTATTCATCAGTTCGAAACTCACTTACGCTAATCAAACCCTGAATGAGACCAATTGGCACATCGACAACACAAGCGATGCCCAGTGTATGGATTTGAATGGAGTTATCGTCAATTCTTCATTTCCGGTCACAGATTATACATTCACGGGAAGTGACCACTACTTTAGACTAATGGAGTTTTCTGGGACTCAGTATTTCTTATCTGACGTTTTGATTACCGATAAAGGATTAGTCGATCAAAAACCCTTCAACAGTATGTTCACGTCTAAGGGTCCCATCGGTTCTCTTTTCAATTGTCCTCAGCCTCAAACAATTCCACCGCCCATACCCACCAAAGCAGCCACTGATGAGTCAACAGAAGGACGAGAAGAGTCACCGACAGAAGGACGAGAAGAATCGTCAACAGAAGGACAAGAACAGCAGCCAACTGGGAGTGATGGCCAAACAGCATCTGTTAGACCAGAAGGAAGCTCAACTGAAGTGAGTGATACAACTTCAGGTGGATCTGCTTGGATTTGGATAGTGTTGTCCATAGTCCTGATTCTGATAGTAATCGGTGGCATAGTTTGGTTTCTCCTGACCAGAAGTAGCGGAGAAGAAGGTGCTCAGTCCACACCACCACCAACCCCATCGTCCTCATCTTCTGCATCCCCTCCTCAAGAAACTGCTGTCGATTCTGAAGGAGGTGTCGCTCCGAAGCCTTCTGACACAAAGACTGCTCGAAGTGTAACTCCTTGAAAGTCATCATAAAATCAATTCATTTATTTATTTCCAAAATTGTTTTCTTTTGTTTATTTTTTGACAAATATTTGATATTTATATTAATTTTGAAGACATGTATGTAATATATGCTTAACTTTTAATGTCTTAAATTTTCTTTGATTTTATTTTACTTTGTTTTTAATTAAAAAAAACTACTTTTAATTAATTTTCATTGAATTCATTATTTGATTGAATCATTCAATACTTTATTAAAACTCAATTTGTTTTCAAAACCAAAGTTTTAATAAAAACTCATTCAATTTATAATCGATTTAAACATAAATTAAGACAATTAAAGTCACTTAAGACTCGCTCACAATAATCGAAAACAATTAGATTTAAAACTTTTTCTTAAAAGTCTTGATTTCGATCTCATTATTTCTCTTCAGAGCTCTTTAGACATGTTTTCTTCAGATGTATCGCATTGTATTGCAATCGGAATTATATGGACTTTCATTGCATTGATTTTCATTTACAATCTTTTGAAGAATTGTTGTAAAGTAAAGCCTTCTGTGCAGAAAGTTTTTCAAAAAGGGATATCACCCACAGATATGATCAGTGATTTTCCCAAATATATTGTGAATCCAATCTTCACTCACCCAAGCAGTGGCTTCAAAATGAAGAGAACGACCATTTATTTGGAAATCATGACCTCATCGATTCATTCGTCAAAGATGTTTAAGATAGTTTCAGTACATCTGAACTGTTCCCTAATGGAAGTGAACCGTGACTTCTGTTGTCTACTCAAAGACTACCGATCCTTCCTTCTGGTTGTGCGCAAAAAGATCTTTCCAAACATCACTCAAGTCCGAGCCTACCATAACGGCCCAAAAGGTAAGAAAACTGTTTGAGATCACTCTTTACTTAATCCTTAAACCATTGATCACTTGATTAGACTCTAAGATATACTTCCCTGGCGTTGAAGTTATCGATGAGATGAATGGCGTCCGAAAATTCTATGCCATCGAAGATATAGTGATTAACAGCACTCAGAATAGCCCAAAACTAATGTATGTTAGACCACAAAAGTTACGCTTCTTATCGAAGGAGACATTCTGTCCGTCATTTCTTAGCCTAAGTTTTGAGACAATCGGAGATGAGATCAAAAGTCCGGACAGAAAAGAGATAATCAATGGAATTAGAATTCAACCAAAACTCAATTGGTTTGAGGTATTACTTCTGATGACTTTTCTGGTGAACTCCACATTCGCTATAATGTGTTCAATCATCCAATCGTACCTATTCTTCAAAGGCAACAAACAATTATTTATATTTGTATCGGTTATGATCGCAAGTTTCTGTGGTCTTCTCTCGACAGAAGTGATTGCAATCGTTTACAGACTTATAAAAAGACAATTCGTGAAGAAATGCAGTCCAATGAAAGAATCTCAGAGCGAGTCCTCTGTCTTTTGGAAGTTCTGTCGCACAGTTTCACTGTTTCTAATCTTCGCGACTTCGGTGTTGGCATCACTTTTGGTTTATTACCCGATTTTAAAGAACAAGAATATCTGTAAGAATCTAAAAATTAAAGGCTTTGATGAGACGTTATTACTGTTGATTCTTCTGATCACTTGTCTATTCGTTTCATTCACATTATGGGTAATCATCTTCGGTATTATAAGATATTTGAACCGTTTATTGAGAGATTGCTTTAGTGGTCAAAAAGAGAGAGACACTGAGAAAAATGTCAAACTCGAGGAACTGACTGAAGCCTCTGACGCTTCCTATCTTTCCACCGCTTCTGACAAAATAGTTGAACGAAAACAAAGAGGAGAGACTTTGGAAGAGATCAAACAGATCACTGATAAGAACAATGAAAACATAAAAGAGAAAACTTCTTCGAGTAAAAAGTCTGAAAAACTTGAATACGATTCGAAGGGTTACGTAAAGGGCGGCAAAAGATTGACTTTCAATACGGATAGACTCGAAAAAGAGTTGAATGACACACAAAAACGGAAGGAACTTACGACCAAAAGTGTTATCACAAAACCCACTCAATCCAAAGGCTTTGTCAATCCCGAAGACTTTCGTCTGACTCATAGCAAAATCGATAAAGAAGTCAAACAAAAGCCTAAGAAGAAGAAGAAGAAGTGACTCATTTCACTCATTTATTGCTAATATTTCTGAACATTTTGTTTGTATTTTGAAAATTTGTTTAAAGAAATGATTGAAATAAAAATAATTTTCTCTTTTAAGTCAATCACTAATTAGAGCCTTAAATCAAAGCTTTAATTAATCACTAGATTTGGGATAATTTAATGGATTTTGTTTTGTTATTAAATTGTCTGAAATATCGGCTGAAGCGTATTCTTCTTAATTTTTCTTTGGAAGTAAATTTAATGACTATTTGTATGATTCAATAACTTATCATATCTTCCTCTAAAGTGAAGATAATTCAAGTTTTTAATGAAAATTCTTTTATCGGCAAAATTTTATGTAATTTATAATCCATTTATACCAAAGAAAATGTATAACAAAAGCGCGATATTTTGTCATGAATTCGAAAATTTCTTTACCTCAAAGACATTCAAAAGTTACCGAAATGAAGAATTTTATTAATTATCTGTCGATTCCGTTCATTGTCATAGAAATGGTGATACAACCGATACAAACAGAGGAAAGTTCATTTGATATTTGTAATGAAAATAACGGAAATATTGAGATTCACTCTGCCTTTCGATGGGGAACTACCGATAATTTGCTTTATATGTTCGGAGCAAATGGACTAAACTTCAAACTCATTGGATTCAAATGGAATTTGACTAAAAAGGCCTTCGATTTCAGTCAAATAAAGAAATTGGATTCAAAAGTCTGGAAAACAAAGGACTTTACCCTTGAGTTTAAGTTTGCTTTTATTGTCAAATACTCAAAGAAGGAAAGAGTGGTAATGGTTTATAAGGAAAAGGTATTAATACAATTATTTATACATTGATTTATACATTGTATTATTATAATGAAGTGATTGACCATAAATTTGTATTATCCATGTTATCTCGAAAGACGGATATGATGGTAAGGCCTCAATTGGTGGCTGAATTACTTGAATTGGATGCCTCGACTGGAGATGTTATTTCCAAAGAGAAAATCTCAATAAAAATAGAGAAATGTGGTTCAAATCAATCATATTCCGATTCCATGAATTTGTGTTCACTCTTTGGAAAGTTTCCTCAGCGGATCCTCTATAACAATTTGATGTCGATTTCAGCCTTTCCCTCGAAAAGCACAGAATCTCGTCATAAACAACCCCTTCCACAGCGATTATTCGTATATTATAAAGGTATAAATCTCGCATTACTTCCAGATATTTCAGAACTCAATCATTTGAACAGAGGCTCCACTAAAACCAGAGGAGTGTCCCGGATGTTACCAAACGAGTAGATTTATATTCATTAATTCGAATCTGACTTATGGTAAACAAACCTTGAATGAGACCAATTGGCACATCGACCGATCGGCAGTCGATTCTCAATGTATTGATTTGAGCGGAAATTTAATCAATTCTTCGTTTGTTGTCTCAAATTATTTACAAAACGGAACTCTTTTTCAGTTCAAAATGTTTGAGTTTTCGGGCTTTGAGTACACTTTATATCGAATAACATTAGATAAGAACAATCAACTCTTGCAAAGAAGTATGAACTTCGGAAAAATGTCTTCCGGTCCCATCGGATCGCTTTTCAATTGCCAACAACCGGAAAAAACTATACCACCCATACCCACTCCAGGAGCTACTGAAGAATCTGAGCATCAAACAACTCAAGAACCTGAAAGTCCATCAACAGAAGGACCAAAACAGTCGCCAACTGATGGACCAAAACAGTCG
>JAQIXD010000581.1:0-24002 GCA_034699985.1 Minunthozetes semirufus | reverse complement strand
ACAACCTCTCAGACTATACAATCTATTTTGGATACCATTCCTTCCAAAATTCTGACCAAATATATGTGGCTCAAGCGGTAGCACTGCATAAACATGCAAACTTCACTTCAAGTGGTCTCCCGTCTAATGACATCGGTCTCATCAAATTGAATCAATCGATTAAATCTTTGCGCGCAATCAAAGGAGAGAGACTGTCCACACATCTAAAGAGTATTTGTTTACCGAAGAAAGATATCGTTAATACTGGGGGTGAGTTAGCATTGACTGCGGGCTGGGGTTATGTGAACCGAAGTGCACTTCCCCTTCAAATGGGTTATAAAACACTTGAAATAGAAAAGACATTTGGAGTCAATTTGACTGAACGTCATTTAATTCTTGCAAAAATTGTGGACAATCAGGCATTTAATTGTCAGGTAATTCAAATTTAATGATTATCAGTAAACTAAAAAAAGGTTTATCAATAGGGTGACTCTGGCAGCCCATTGTGGCAGTTTCATTTGGGAAGAGCTGTTATTATCGGTGTTTTGTCACTTTCATTAACAAATCAATTGCTCGATAAGAGTTGTGAGAGCGCCGGCGAAAACAATGGAGCCTTCTTTGTTAGAGTCTCCAAATATATCGATTGGATTAAGAATGTGACAAAACTTCAATAAACTATTAACTTTCCTTATAATTTGATCTAATTATCCTATAATAGTTCATTTGTTTTATTTTCCTGATAAACTTTAAATGACTTAATCTTTGTTTTGTATAAAAAATATTTTAAACAAATAATCAATAGTTTTGGTAATATTACGAGCGATGACTCAAATGTTTATTTATTTCTGAAACAAAATTAACAAAAAATAGTAATAAATATTAATCAATAACTGCCCTCAAAATATGCTCTCAAAACTCGAACACATTTAACATGTGTTTTGAAGTCAACTAAATTTAACCTTTATTTCAATGTATGAGCTTTTAAAGTATTGAAAGTATTCCGAATAGAATCGGAATAGTTTTTTAATAATACCATATTTTCCAGATTCCTAAAGAATCATCAATTAATTTATATGAAACTTGCAAATTGCAAATTGCAATTAGTTGAGACATAAACAACTGATTAACAAAGTTTTATATTCTGTGTCTCCTCTGAATCAGTGTTTGTTTTTTTCTCTTGAAATCTATTTATGATTTTTGTGTCAAATAAATGAAATTCTTGTGTGAATTAAATGATACCAATATTTGTTTGTTATTAATCTTTACATTTGTTTTATAAGTAATAAAAATTACTCAAATTATTGTCTCTCATTAAGTGTTAGATAATCTAAATTATATTTACGAGACTACAAATGCAAGTTTTACCACGAACTTGACGAGGGATGAACTTCACCTAATCTCAGATAGTGTTTATCAAAGATTAGTCAAACGCTTTGGTATTGATTCTGGACTTTTGTGGGATTTTATTATAATCAAAGATTAAGAGAAAAGTTAGTATCAGTTGATTGAAAAGTGTGACTCAATTCAGATAAATATCAAAACATTCAGTCATTATTGCGAAAATCTATTGTTCCGGTAAAATAAAATCGTTAAATTACACCTGGTACACACTGTAATTTTAATGATTGGATTTGCGCAGAAAAATTATCAAGTTTTGTCCTTTGAATTGTGATAGAAGAGGATATCCCCTCAATACCTATGGAAAATATAGTATACCTGATTGGAAAAGTACTCCACTAATTAATCTTGTAATTTGTTGCAAAATTACTCAGTTGTTATTCAAAATAATTTATAACTTTTGCTTTATTGTAATCTTCGATAAAAGTGAATAAGTTTACTAAATTACTGTTCACTGACAGTCCTTTATTTAACAACTGATTAATGAGTTATTTTACATAACATTTATTTTATAAAATAAAAGATAAGTTTGAAAAATCAAATTATATTAAAAATGGCGGAAAATACGGACAAAACGCCACAATATTCTTCAGATGACAAAAATGATAGGAAATATTCTTTGAGTGAAAGTGCGTCCTCAACGTCGCCTCAGAAGAGGCCAATGCTTAAGAACTTTGTCACACGACTGCAGTTCGCCTCCCGATTAGCCAGAGCTCAGAGAAATAGTTTTGAAGAGGAGACCGATGTTGTGGCCGACGATAATGAGATCAAACAATTCGCTCGACAGTCATCCAAAATATCACCGAAGAAACCAAAGAGACCGACAAAATTGACGTTAAGACAATTCAGTCAATTGAGTTCAAATGAAAGTCAGAAGATTTTTAACAGACTCGAGTCAAAGACATCAGACAGGAGTTCCTTTGATGAAGACAATGAAAGTGGTATAATATCTGACGGAATAATACACTTCTGGAAACACTTTTGTTTTGATGAGGTCTTAAAACTTTATATTTATGTTTAAAACTGTATTTAATATAACAATCAATAATAGGGTCATCCCTTTTTGAGAGTCTCTCCCAATGTTGACACCGAAACAGTGGCTAAAGTGATGCACAAGTGTTGGGGTCTGGATGTGCCTAAAATTGTCACTTTTATTGTCTCAAATAAGAGCCAATCAACTAATTGGACAAATCAAAGACAAATCAAGAATTTCCAAAAAGGACTCATTGATGTCAGAATTATGAGATAATTGAGTAATATTTTATTTTAATGATTTATTACCATAAAATAGGCGGCAATTTCCACAAATATGTGGATTTTCACGAATGGTATCAACAGTGGTGTCGCGAATCTGATTGGAAACGCCATCAAAAATGAAACCAACAAAATGAGAATCAGAAGAACTCTTAAATCTCGTAACTTAACAAACCTAATAGGAGTTGTCACAGAAGATGAGATAAGACACGGAGAGCTGATCGCAGATATTGACAAAGTATTTATAAAAATAGATATTCTGATCATTTTATATGAATTCTTATATTCATTATTCAGGAGCACATAAATATAGAGAATGAGGGACATTCCTTCGGTGATAAATATGATTTGGATGAAAACCACACCCACTTCATCGTCATCAGAGATAAGCAAAAGTTAGGCAATTGTGGGGACGCCTTCACTATGAAGTTCGTTGAGCTCTTGACGAGAGAATCAATGGGTAGGCGCCCGGAAAGAGGTATAAATATATGATTAATTAACTGAAAACACTTTATCATCACTTATTTATATCTTAAAGAGAGTTCAACCCCAGACTCACTCGACTCAGTGGTGACAATTGAATCGACGGAAGTGCCGGTCGTTTCAATTCTGATTGAAGGCGATCGCGAAACCGTTAAACTAGTCCTCGATCTTATCAAAAGACACATTCCTGTTGTGGTTCTTCGCGGAAGTGGTGGTATCGCAGATATGATTGCGTTCGCATACCTTGAAATAACTCACAGATGTCCTGATCTTAATTCATGGGATTTGGATTTCATCGACAGATATATGAAGCCAATGCTCACCAAAAAGATTGTCTCATTTTATAGTGACCTCAAAGACAATACACTCACAAGAAATCTATTGAGAGATCGAATCATAGAATGCATTAGACTTTGTAAGACTGAGGGAAGGATTTATCTGACTGTCCTCAACATGCATAACAGTTCCTCATGTAATCTGGAAAATCTGAGCCAACACTTACTCTTGGCTTTACTTAAATCGAGACAATCATCTGAAATGTTATCCACAGAGAACTTTTTCAAAGATCTGGAGCTGACAATGGACTGGAACAGCGCACACGTCGCCAAAGATGTCATTTTTGCCAAAAATGCCAATAATGTCATCAAATTAGATAAAAACATCTTTGAGTCTGCACTCACTCGTCCCAATCGGGAGGAATTCATAGAACTATTTTTGACTCTTGGCTTTCAATTACATAAATTTGTGTCCCCTTCGAGACTCAATCGTTTGTTTAAACTGATTCACGACAATGAGTTTTACAGAACCCACTGCTGGGAAAATATTTTGGGCCGACCTTTCTCTGCTCGACCGGGAAAGCACTTTATTGAAAATGATCTGAACTGGTTGATTGAGTTGTGCACAGGACTGGAAAACTACGTAGAGCCGGATCACTTGCATTTGAACGTAATGGGAATGTATGTAACCGATAGTCAGTCGGCTGAACGCAAAGCACTCACCTTATTGTCGATGTGGGCCGTTATGCACAACAGGCATACATTGGCCAAAGTTTTTTGGAAGCATTCTGACCAACCCGTCCACTTAGCACTAGTTTTATCAATGCTTTTTGATCGGCTGTCCTGGTATTCGGTGGACTCTAATATGAAATCAGATCTGAAACAAAAGTCCAGAGAATTTGCAGAATATGCGAACGGAGTGCTCGATGTCTGCTATAATGAAGACGTGAATCGCGCCAATAATGTCTTAAATCAATCGATTCAGGACTGGAACTACAAGACAGCTGTCGATATCGCAGCCAACGCTCAACTCAGACAATTTTTAGCCCATCCCTGCTGTCAAAAATTCCTAACGAACACATTCCTGGGAAATATTAGACTTCGGGAACTGAATTGGGGGTTGTGCACTTTTCCTGCCTCAGTTAAAGTCCTTTTGTGTGCATTCCTAGTGTTCCCGCTCTTCGTTTGGGTCAGGTTTAAAACAAACGATATTGAAATACCTGACGACTCTTCAAAAGATGACGAATTAGACGACATTTACGATGAAATCTACTGCGAAGACAACGTTTCCTCTTCTGCTGTCACCGAAAACACAGTTACAGAATTCCCAGCGGATCAGTTAAAAGTCGGATATATAAACCCTGCCTTCAATAATTTGAACTCCAATCTGAGCCCAAATTCAAACCAAAATATGCCGAATGGTATTCAAAACATCAAAAACCGGAGCAAAAACCGATTCCACAATTATAGGATGTTTGCATCAAAACAGCCCCCACTCTGTCAAATGCTTGTTATGTTTTTCAGTGCCCCCATAACCAAGTTCTATATGTCACAGATCTTTTATATTCTATTCCTGCCCTTATTGTCATTCTCAGTGATATATCCGAGTTGTGGTCTCTGGAAATTGGATTTATTGGTCTGTTTTTGGACAACTATTCTGTGCGTTGATTACATCCGAAGGACTTATATTCTGATCAAAAAATATGCTGCGATTCCTGTATTCATCAAATGTCTGGAAATTTCTCTTATGATTGTATTCATAATATTGTTTGCAATTAATAGAGTCTTTGAATATCATATTTATTCTCCATATAAGCAAAAACTGATACTTTGTGTCGGACTCTTGTATTTCTATTACCGATTGATTGGCATATATTTACCGATTAGTCCAACATTGGGTCCACTCCTCCATAGACTAAAACTTATGATTACAGTAGACTTTGTTAATTATATGCGAATCGCAGCTCTGGTCATAGTTAGTAATATGATTGTAATGCAGGCCGTCCTCTATCCCGATAATGAAATTTCATTTGAAATGTTTCACAAAGCATTCCATAGGGCATTCTTCTCATTGTTCCTCACTCCTGTCCTCGAACTCGAAAGTATACCATATTCTGGCCTCTCTTACGATTAATAATCGATTAATTTTGTATTATTTTAGCGAATGATTACTGTGAGAGTAAACAAGCTCTTCCTGATCTGGGCAATGACCAGTGCGTCAGAACTGGCCATTACAACAGCACTTCATGTGCTAACTCTGGTGTGTGGGCCTATGCCTTCTTCATTCAGTACTTCATATTTCTGAAACTGATTCTCTCGACACTATTGTTGGCCATATTCGCTGCCACCGCTTCTAAACTGCAAACAGATTCGGACAACATTTGGAAATTTCAGAGATATCTTCTGGTCATAGACTTTGCAAACAGACTGCCATTACCGGCACCGCTCAGTGTTTTCCATTATCTTTACTTCATTTACGCTTATTTTAAGAACTTGTTCTGTAATCTCAGTGGTTGTTGTCGTAATAATAAGGTATTAATCAACAAATATCTCCTCATTTGTGAAAATTAATGATTAATTGATTCTTTCATAGATTGGGAATAAAATAGTAATAAGTAATCAAAATGAGATTCTGGAGAAGAATAAACTTTCAGCTGAAGAATGCATTTATTGGCGACAATTAGCCTCCGATTATATTGAAGAACTCAAAGCAAAGGCAGCTCAAGAACAGATACCATTCAAACAGTGGGAATACATTCAAAACATCGCTGAAGACCTCGAATACGAGAAGAAAGTTATGCGAGAAATCAAAGGAAAAGTTCTCGAATTAGAGAGAATTATATTCAATGAAAGGTTAACTCAAACAACATATGAGACAAATATAAGGGAATCGAAGACATCTCTGTCTCGTTATTCTCCATATCCGGGAACTCAGATCAACCGAATGCCACTTTCAGAGCACTACATCCCATGGGAAGTGATGCACATTGACTACGAACCGACCACTTATACCAAACCAATGAATGAGTTCCCGAAAGAAATCCAACCCTTTGTTGACGAAGACGTTATTTTTCTCAAAGAATTGAAGACTCGAAACAAAGAAATGAGAGTCAAGTATCCGGACTATCGATGGAATACAAAGGAAGAGAACTCAGATGGTGTATCAGTTAATCGTATTTCGTGGCAAATCAATGTCGACGGAACATCGTTTCAGTACAAACTTCAGGATAACTTTCTTCCTCTCAATCCTTGCGGTCGGACCGGACTAAGAGGACGGGGAAGTTTGCCGCGTTGGGGACCAAATCACTTCGTCATATTTGTCATAACTCGATGGCAGAGAAGACCTTCTTCCCCAACAAAAAATAAAAAGCTGGAACTCATAATAGAGAGTCAGGAGGATTGCGATCAATTCTGTTTACTTGAAGTAAGTCATTAAAACCGATTAATTATTTTTATTATTAATTTTATGAATTCCTAGCGATTTGTGAGCGGAGATGATTTGTTTGGGGAAATCCGAAAAGTATTGAAAACTGATTCCAAACCAAATTGGGTTTTCCCAGAAGTGGTCCAATTCTTCAAAAGCATTTGTTTATCTCAAGAAAACGAAGGATTCAGATTTGAATTAATTAAAAACGGATATATTGACGATCCTTTGAATACAGACAACGCCTGGAAAGAGGCAAAGGTTTGGCACATTCACTACGACTGTCGGGAATATCTCAAAAAGCGTATAATTGATCCAAATCTCGGCTGGAGATTGTTGTCGGACAGCATATTCTCGAAAATGCCATTAAGTCATAATCATATCATCAAAACAATAGTCGAGAAACTAAAAGCGGATATCATTTAGTTTTTAATTCACTTTTTATTTAATTAATAATTTTATTAATGTTTTTAAAGGTTTAATCAATTTTTGTTTGTCTATTAAATATGTGTTCAAACGATTTGAATAAAAATCTTTTATAAAAAGAGTATTTTTATCGAATTATCGATTAATCTATAATTTTTTGATGAAAAATGTCAGTGCATTTATCATAAAGAATAATAACCAGAGGATAGTTACGATAAATCCTAACCAGACCTGTAAGTGGTCGATACCCCATCCGCGCGACATAATAGATCTGAGAGAATCGATAGCTATGGTTGAGGGCATCACTTGACTAAAATATCTGAGACCAGTCGGCATACTCTCTGTCGGCCACAATATTCCCCCAACAATTACTGTGGGGAAGAAAGCGCCGATACATAGAGTAGTGGCGTATATCTCGTCGGGACAGATGGCGGAAAGCATTAAACCAAACATTAGGCCACAAACTCCCTGAAGAAATATCAGTGATATGGCGGATATGACTGATCCATAATTTGGTGTCGAATAGACTACAAAAGCGATAAACACTTTGAGTCCGACCTGAAGTATGAGCAGAAAGAGCTGTAAAATGATGTGCGATATCACAAACTCAAGTGGTTTGACTCCCGCCACGAGACTCCTTTCGACCAAACCATCGGTTCGTTCTTTAATCAGTAGATGACAGGTCACTACAGTAGTTGCAAAATATGCGACTACAATCAGAGTTCCCGGCGCTACAAATGATCCAAATGATGCATCTTTGACACCATAGATAGGTTCCCCCACTTTAATCATTGGCTTCATTTTATTCAAAGCTTTTGTGTCCAATTTTTTATTCAATTTATCGACAAATTTCTCGAACGCTTCCGAAACATATTTTTGAATTTGACTCCCAATCACTTGATTGGACATATCTATCCTCAATTGAATAGATCCCGAATCAATAACCTTCTCATCGGGAGAGCTCTGAATCATTCTGTGATACAAATTATTTGTGAACTGAGCCTTAAAGTAGATGATAGCCCAAACATCATTGTGTTTGACCGCATCTATTGCCATATCCATAGTCTTATATCGGATTAGATTCACCCGATTTGTGTCGATTGACTCTAAAAATATTTCACTTCCAGGAAAAGACTTCTCCGGATTGAAGACCGCTACCGGTATGTGATGAATGTCTTGTCCGACACACGTTAATAGAAGGCTGATCTCAATTGACGGCAATAACACGAAGAATAGTAATAAACCCATAGTTCTTGACATTTGTTTGAAGTTCTTATGAGTTAACGCAAACAAACGGTAAAAAAAGTTTGTGTCAGTTATTAGGGTTTCCTGTCTTAATTGGATCAAACCGTTGGCTATACTCTGTTTTCTGGCATATTTTCTCATTGCAACCTCGGGTTTTGTCGTATTCAGGTATCCATTTGCGTGACTGCCCTCTCCATTCAATTTGCGCTCATATTCTGGTTTAATAACTTTCATAACTAAACCTGAGTTGTTGTTGTCTTCATTACTGTCTTCACTATTTTCATTGACCTCTTCAGTGATAGCCATCAACTCATTGGCAGAGTTTTTTGAATTTCTTGAGGTGAGGCGCTCCTCATCCAATTGAGACAATTTAAGAAACACAGCCTCTAAAGTGTTCAATGAATACGTTTTCAGCAATTCTTGAGGCGATTCCTCTGCGAGGAGTCTACCGGAGCGCAAAAAACCGACTCTGAGCGCAGTTTTTGCTTCTTCTATGTAATGAGTGGTCACAATAACTGTCAGCCCATTGGCACACAACAGCTCTAAATGCTTCCAAATGGCTTCCCTTAAGATCAGATCCACTCCAACAGTGGGCTCATCCAATATCAAGAGGGGAGGGTTGTGTAAGAGAGCTTTAAAATTAATTTTAATTACTAAACTTATTTTAGTATTTGTTCATACCTGTGGCGATTGAGACCCTTCTCTTTTGTCCGCCACTCAATTTACTGATCATTCGTTGTCTTTCTGGAAGTTGAAGCAAATCCATCATAAAATCAATTCTTTGGTCAATTATTTGTGATTTTATTCCGAATAATCGGCCGAAATATATGAGAGTTTCCTCAATACTGAACTCTTCATAAAGTGCTAACTCTTGTGGCATATAACCGACTCCAGGACCAGGTACTCGACTCTCTTTAGAACCTGGTTGTTTACCAAATAAAGATATAGAACCAATTCTTGGTTGAAGACGTCCTAAAGCGCATCTCAATAATGTAGTTTTGCCACAACCAGAAGACCCCAACAGACCATAAATGCCTCCTAAAGTTATAGCAACTTATAATTGAATATAATTTTTGTAAAAATAAATGATCACAACTCAACCTTTGGGAACAGTCAGGTCAATGCCGTTAAGAATTTGAATGTTATTCTTGTAATTGAAATAAAGTCCACGAATTTCTAATGCATTTTGTTTTGAATTCATTTTTAAAATAATTATTTTATGAAAACCATTGAAAAAATAGTTTCAAAAATCAGTCGTCATTTGAGTTAACAAATCATCGGAAAAACAAATCTATTATTTACTCAATTTGTTGTACTTTTGAATCGAAATATCAATTAAATGATTTACTCATTAATGCATTCAATAAATGTTTTCAATAAAATGCAATATTCAGCTGAAAAAACAAATCCATGGATTCATTAACTTTGAGTAAAACAAAAGAATAAATTGTAATAACTTTAATGTATTTTTGGTAAATGTTAATCAGGGAATTCATTTACAAAGATAATTCTCGATAACACCTTTTTATTTATTTTTGCGAATAAATTCAAAGTTTAATGAATTGATTGAACAAATTCTGAAATTCTTGAAAACTTTAGTATAAAATGATTTAGAATTTGAAAAAACAAAATCTGATTCATTAAAAAACTCTATAAAAGTATTAAAATATAAAAAAGTTATAATTTTTTCTTAAAAAATATGAGAGAATTGATTAAAAAGAATAAAAGCCATACAATTGTTATGACATAACCGATCAGTACCTGATTGTGTTCGAGACCCCAACCCCTTAACAAAATACACCGCAGAGTTTCAATGGCTAGAGTTGAGGGCAATCCCTGACTGAAATATCTGAGTACTGTCGGCATACTTTCCAACGGCCAGAATATACCCCCAATCATAACACTTGGAAAGAAGGCGCCGATGCCTAATGTGTTGGCGTAGATCTCGTCGTGACAGACAGCAGATATCATGAGACCAAACATTAAACCACAGATTCCCTGAAGAAAAGTCAAGGTTATGGCAGAAACCAAAGAACCGCTGTTCGGTATCGTGAAGATAAGGAACGCCACAATCAATTTGAAGCCCACCTGAAAGGCCAGTAAAAGAGTTTGTAATATAATATGAGATAAAACAAACTCGAATGGCGTCACTCCCGCCACAAGACTGCGTTCAACCAAACCATCGTTTCTTTCTTTAATCAAGAGATGAGTTGTCATAACTGTTGTGGCAAAGAATGCGACTACAATGAGTGCACCTGGTGCTATGAATGATATCAGTGACTGTTTGGGAACACCATAAATAGGGGGATCGATAATGATTGGAGGTTTGAGCGCCTCTGGATTTATGCCGAAATTCTGGGCCAAAACTCCAACAAATTTGAGAAATGCCTCAAAAATATGTCTTTGAATTTGAAAACCTATCACTTGATTAGACATATCTATCTGTAGTCGTATTGAACTCGAGTTAATTATGTCTTCGTCCGAGTCAGTGGACAGAAGTGACCTCATCTTCAGAGATTCAGTAAAATTGTTGCGAAAGTGAATGACAGCCCAAACATCGTTTCGTTTAACCGCTTCGACCGCTGACTCTAATGTCTTGTATTTTATTAGAGAAATGTGTTTCTTATCGATTGAGTTCAAAAAGAGTTCACTCAGTGATGAAGACTTATCTAAAACTTCGGGATTATATACAGAAATGGGAATGTGTTTGATATCCTGTCCGATACACATAATTAATAAACTGATTTCAATTGAAGGCAATAATACAAAAAACAAAAGAAGTAAAACATTTCGAGACATTTGTTTGAAGTTCTTAAGCGTCAGAGCAGATATTCGGTGAAAAAACGTGGTCTCACTTATAATTGAGTCCTGTCTCATTTGAATCACACCACTGGACAGACTATACTTCTTGGTAACGTCGCTCATAGTGTCTAAAGTAGTATTTGAATCAGCGATGAAACCGTTATTGATATGAATTTCATTTGGGAAACCATTCATAATTTGAGGCGAACCCTCATATGTCTTCATTTCTGTCAAACAAATTCCCGATTTGTTGTCAATTATTTCATTGGGAATCGAGTTTCCTTTAAATGACAAATTGATGGTTCCTTTTTGATCGTCTTCTAATTGCGATAGTTTGAGAAACACTGCCTCCAGAGTAAGCAAACCGTGAATTCGTAACAGTTCTTGGGGTGAGTCCTCTGCCAACAACTTTCCCGATCGCATAAAACCGACTTTAGGTGCAGTTCGGGCCTCTTCTATGTAATGAGTGGTCAGAATTACAGTTAAACCACTTTTGCACAGGAATTCTAAGTGTTTCCAAATGGCCTCTCTTAGGATCAGATCAACGCCTACTGTCGGCTCATCTAATATAAGAAGCGGAGGATTATGAAGAAGTGCTGAAAATAAATGAAAATACAAATTAAAATCAATTAAATTGAATAAATTATGTCAAACCGGATGCCATGGAAACGCGTCTCTTTTGTCCACCACTCAAATTAGTGATTAGTTTCCGTTTATTCGGTAATTGGAGTAAACTAATCATGAAATCAATTCTCGATTCAATCACTTCTATTCTGATCCCAAAGAGTCGACCGAAATATATTAGCGTCTCTTCAATACTGAAATCACCGAAAAGTGCCAATTCTTGGGGCATATATCCAACGCCAGGACCCGGTACTCGGCTGTCCTTAGATCCGGGAGGTTTCCCAAAGAGATTAACTGTTCCACTTCTGGGCTTTATTCGTCCCAAAGCACATCTCAAAAGAGTGGTTTTCCCACAACCAGAGGAACCCAATAAACCGTAAATACCTCCTAAAATTGAAAATATTTGATAAAATTGATCATGCTAATTTCATAATTACCTTTAGGTACAGTCAAATCGATTCCATTGAGAATATTCTGTCCGTTTTTATAATTGAAAAATACATTACGTATTTCGAGAGCATTGGTTTGAGAGTCCATTGTTTTCAATAGGAATCAAGTGATTGAATGAAACATTTTATTCACTGAATTGACCCAAAACTCGCAAAGACATGAGTGAGTGCAGACCATTTAGTGAGCACCGGCTTAACGAAAGTCAATATTTATTCAAATAAAGCTCAGATCAAACATAAACTCCATTTATTGATCATTTAAATGATTTTTGAGAACTTTTCCAAAACTTATAAAAGCATTTTCAGGTGAAACAACACATCATATGAAGAGCTACTCTAAACTTCATCCTTGACTACTGTGTCAGAAAATATTTCATATTCACAAAAAAAGGTAAAAATTCAATAGGAATACACCAAATAATAGCTCAATATTAAAGAAAGATAAAAATTGTGTGAAATAAATTCAAAAGAAGGCAAACCTGATAAACGATTCATTTGAACTGACATTTAGGTCTATATTTCACAATTGAATCTCTAATACAATAATAAAATTATAATAAAAGACCACTTTTTATGCAAAAAATTCTTTTAAATGACAAATAAATTACAATATTTTTTTCACCGCTTTGTTTCTTTGGTTTTGTGTTTAAAAAAGTCTTTTTTATTTTATTTTACTTTTCTTCACAAAATGTTTCGCTTCGATCAATATTTGTAAATTGACAAACATTCTGTTTTTTTGTCGTTGAATTTAATTTATTCAATACTCGACTACTATTACAATTATTTCCGCTTTTATGCAATTATTATAACATTTGAGAAAAGATTTACTCTTTTATTGCTCTCCTGGGTTTGGCTTTGTAGTCCTTAACCTCTTTTATGTAATAAAGAAATATCACCTTGCACATCTCATTCATGTTGTTCCAATGTAACATGCTCATCTATGCGAAGGCGTATAATACTTTTATTATAATAATAGAATAGAATTAACAAATTTTTAAAAAAAATTAAATTCAATTTTCAATAATAAAACACTTCTTATGCAAAACATCTGTAAAATGTATAATCAAATGAAAGAATTTAATGTTTTGTCTGACAAATGGGTAGACATTTATCATCATTTGATTTACTCTTTGAATCAATGGCTCCATTAAATAATCGGAAATATATTCATAAAAATATTAATATAAAAACAACTCATTTGTTATTATTTTGTTTTTTATTTAACTCAGAATTCAATTGACTTTCAGATGAAATGCTTTTCTATTATTCAGTTTTTCTTATATTCTTTGCATTAATCGACGAATAATTGTATAATAAATCAGTTATTTTTGTCTTCATTTCAAATGAATAACATTTATCGTATGTTGAATGCATAGGACTGTATCCAAGGACTAAATGTCTTCAGACCCGTCACTGGTTTACAAATTATTCATTAATTATTAATCAAATCATTGAATTCATTTAGAATGACAAAGAATAACCAGGAGCGTCAAAATATTGAATAATAAGGTATGTTATCATTCTTTAAAAATCAAGTATAAACCACCTCTTTTGATTAACTCACTTTTAAATTAGTTCAATAATATCGCGATAACTTTACAAACAAATAATTGCATTTTGTGTATCCAATCAATATTGTGAACAATTAAGGAATCAATAGTAATAAAGAGTAAACAATTTTTTGAGGCCAAGAATATACACAATTTTAAAGTTAATTTAATAAAAAGATCATTAAATTGATTGCGAAAAGAGATAAAATGAGTCGATATTTCAAATTAAACTAAATCCAAATCAAAACAAAAATCATTAAACGAATTGAGAAATAAAAATAAATGACTAATAAATGACTCAAACCGTCGATACGTTAATACAGAAGCAAATGAAGTGAATCTAATGAAACGGTTTATCACTTTTTCAACAATAAATAGAAATCGATGGCAAAGAGTATTAGATTTAATGATAACTTGGTTTGGGATCTGATTATGGCGTCTATTGGCCCACAAATTGATCGCTCAGTTATTAATGTGTCAGACGTTTCGACTTTAATGACATAAATATGGGTTTAATTTCTTTTCTCTTCAATTGAAATGTCTTTTATTTGAGTGAATATTGAAATCAAATCTATTTATTTGTTTTTGATGTCAATTCAACACCACTTCAATCGAAATAAATAAATAGGATTTCACACAAAAAGGTCTGCGAAAGGCCTCAAATACATTAGATTTGAATTTTTTTGTTTTCCAACAAAAACTTCATTTCAAATAAAATCTGTGATTTGTTTCATTAGTTTTGGTTTTGATTCTCGGCTTTCATGGCTTTCGCTCGAAAAAAAATCTTCAATAATTGATAAAAGAAAAGTCATTTTAAGACATTTGATGAATGATTGATAGATACGCAAAGAAAGTCTGAAAAATAGATTATAAGAAATATTTCAGTTTTCAAAGAAACTCAAAAATGTAATTCATTTTCAACAAATGGATGTGTCCTTCAAAATGATTGAATAAAGGATAACTTCCTCCAAAACAACCAAATAAATTGAATTCTTATATTTCTAAGGACAGGACAGGACAGGCCTCTAATAATAATGAACTAAAGATTTGACTCAAAAAACAAAATTTTTGAATACATTATTAGATTTATATTTATTTCACAGAATATAAGAAACAAATTCCATTGAAAATCAAAGTGAGAGCACAGTTAGCAAACCTTGAATTTAATTAGCATTAGCTTACAATCCATGCTAACGGACAGGTATTAAAGTAATTCCTCTTAAATTAGTTGTCGAATGCATTTCATGTGTAATCCTTTTCTTAGAAATTTTGAAAAATAAGAAAATCATTTGAAAACCATTTCCTGAGTCTTATATCAAAAATAGTTGCTTTCCTTCTATTCCTGATATTATGTAATTGGAGGCCTCTTTCGGTAAATTATGATTAGACATGAGTTAACTGAAGAGGAAATGGCCGAACCCTGTGTTAATCAACACCCGTAAACAATAGCTTATCTTTGAAAAATCTCGGCTCACGTTCGCGATTTGCAAGATATTAATGGCTTCAATGTTTACACAGAGTGTTCATAATGAGCCACTTATTTGGTGTGTTCTTTGCTTAATGTAATGAATCATTTGAGTCATTAAATTATTATTAGTCATGAAATCATTTCAATGAATGCATCGCAAGAATTATCAAATATTTTCCACCAATTCATTAGTTAATGACTGAATTCAATGCTTTTAAACTCCAAAAGAGGTAAATATTTTTGAGAAATCAAATGAAAACAATTATTTTTATTTGGCTTTCGATTTGCAGTCAATTAAAAGCTATGAATAACTTTTACCGAATCGAAAATAAAATTATCTCCATTTGAATCTACACTAAAAATTAGAATTACATTTGATTTAATCAGATTTGGTTTCCTTATCAGCAAGTAATTTCCATGAATCACCATGCACAAAATTCATTCGTTGTGAAAAAAAGCACTTAAACACTAACCTCTTTTTCTTATATGACTTTAAACTAAAAAATTATTATTATTTTTGGCAATAAAAGTGATTCAATACTAAAATTAGGTTTTCTTAGGAAAGTCGAGCCAATGGACAGACTCTTTCGACAATTGATTCTTCTTTTTACTCGTTTTATAAATAAGACTTCAGTTTTAATCATAATCTATGAGTCGATAAAAAACAAAGCGTTAAATGAATTTTTTTTTCAGGAGTTTTCAGAAGTCCATTGACTTTATTATTCTAATTAAACCGCAGGTATTCCTAATCTAATCGTGTAATTCAATGCAAACCACGATATAGTCCTTAAATGCCTTTAATTTAAAAAGATTTTTAACAGTTAAGCAAAGACTGTAATTAATGATTAAAATAGTTTTTGTGGCCTTTTTTGTCATTTTTCATAAAACTCATTCCAGTGATTGTTTTTGACACACAATAACCGCTTTTCTCATTATATGAGACATCAATTTCTGGGTATTTTTAGACATGAATTGGCTATTTTATTCATAATGATTGTAAGCTAATAATTACACGAAATATTCAATACATTATGCAATTAAAGTTCGTGTCTGTGCCGACAGAAATAGAGGAAATGTATGAATAAATGAACAAAAATTTCTCATTTAATTCAAAAGTTTTAATTCAATGAGGAATTCATTTTTGACAATACAATGATATCTTACAAAATGATGGTTTGCGTGACATTTAGCGAACACAAGAGATTCTGTTCCCTGTTTTCTGCAGTCATTCCTATCTAATCGTTAGATAAATCTTATGGCGGTTTTAAAAGTTTACTTTTGGCACAACCTTTTTTGACGACCTTTTAGTCAACTGAAAACTGATTGCATATGAATGCGATCCAAGCATTTGAAGACTCGGAACAGAATAATTGTAAACAACAACAACAGCAACGGGAGAGAGAGGTTATGGAGATTCTGGTCGAGCCCTAACTCAAGGCAAAAAAGCCTATTAATGCGATAATAATAATACAGTGAATCAAAATTATTCAGAAAAACACAAAAAAGAAAAAATGAGTGAATTTTTGTCGACTTTAGTAATGTTTTCGAAGAAATGTTTACAGAAAACTATGAAAGGTATGAATGCATTCGACAATTTCCTTGACTTAGATTTCTTGGTAATAATAATATCAGTAAAATGGCATTCATTATACTTCTGTTGTGCTTTAGGTAGAAGTGGTTTACTAATACCTGTGCTCTGCTTTGAATCTAAATTAGAATTATTCTGTAATTCAACTGATTTTCAAACTTTTGAAGTATTTATTCGCTATTATTTTGCATTTAATTTCGTCGACCGGAACGACAAAAACGACACTAAATTGAAATAAAACTAAACTTTAATAATAAATAATAACTTATTTCAACACAAGTTTTGTGTTCCCGAAGAATAGTTAGCATTTCTATAGTAACTACTCTTGGCTTAAGTAAGTCATAGGCAGCGCTCAGTTAATATTTTTACGGGTTGTTATGTCAGAGCAGAAGTAGTGGTGCAGAGAAAAGAGAGGGATAGACAGAGAGGCATACAATAGGAGAGTGCAATAGAAATGCCTAAACAACTTTTTACAGGCCCTAAACGCCAAGTGCTCATAACGACAGAGCTTTTTAAACTTAACTTCAATTTGATTTCCAGTTTAGCAAAAGTATTGCTTTTTTCAAAAGCGAATGAAGGCTTGACTACTATTCCGGGCAAATTACAAGTGAATCTCAAGTCGACACACAACTGCACAGGCAGGCAGTTATTGCTGAGCCGTTGCCTTGTATTTGCCTACAGTTAGAGACCAAACCAAAACTGGTTCTCCTCAGCGGTGAAGTTCAACTGTATGTACGACTTGTTTCAGTTGATTGCGTTACGCCATTATCTCATCTCTCATACGCTTTTACGAGTCGTTCATATGTGTTGGCCCTTCCAACAGCTTTTCCAACAGACCTGACACAACATTTCATTCTACAGCGCACAGGTAGATATTTTTGAGGCCAATACCGCCTAAAAGCTTTATTTTGGGTAATATTTCTGTTAATTTTTTTTCTTTTAGTGTTTGGAAAACCAACAAAAATAATACAAAGTTTTTATTGTTTTACTAAAAATAAGTGATATATCAAGTGATCCAAATTATTTGATAACTGATCTATGATTTTAATTATCAAAAATTATTATTTTGTTGCGTCTATTGTCTGACTCCCGACAGACACTAATTTTTGGATTCCTTCAGACTATTGACTGAAATGAAAATATATTGCTTTCCAACGGTTTCCGACTCTAACGCAATGTTTGTTCAATAGTCTGGATATCAATTGGATATTGACTTTACAAGAGTTGAATATTCTTATCACTCACCACAGGATTTAAGACAAACAGAACTCTCACTTGAAAAGTGATTTGAATTTTTCTTTTCAACCATTGATTGGTTCCAAACATTTGTTAAATCAATTGATTTGTCGATTATCTCAACGGAATTCTTGTGTTTTGGATATTATGTGAAGAAAATTTGTTTTTGAAGACTTGCGATGAAATCAATTCTGAAATTTCAGTCATTTCTTGGATTAGAAGCTCAGTTGTTGTGACTCCAAAACTCATTATGTTTTGCATATTTAAATTCAACTTAAATCTAATTGTGATATACATATCATTACACTTATATCATGTCAGATGTGATAATCCAGACATTTGTTATGGCAGTCCCGTAACGGCTATAGAAAAAGTTAAATTCCTGGATGGAGTGGACAGGTATTTCATCAGTAGTGGCAGTAATTATTGGTTTGTCAATGAGACTGATCTTCCGAATGGTGATAGTGCTAAAGAATTGCCATATGGGTTCTCACCCGACGCCGCACTTATTAAGGACACCCGTCAGTGCGATGGAGAATATACTCTATTACTTATTCAAGTAAGTATTGGACAAAAGCTAATGACCTGACCTGTACTCACATATCAGTCAATAATTTCAATATTCAATAAACAATAATAACTTTTATTATGAATACCAAGTGATTGGCCTCTATTTACCCCCACTTATAACTGTCCCTCAAATTTCTTGATTGCAGTCAATCATTAAATGAGTTATTTTTAGATTCAAAGCCTTATTGTCGTAAAGTCTGTGCTATAGTCTGTGCTGTAGTCTGTGTTATAAAACAATTTATATTTTCGATCAAAACATCATTTAAACCGAATCTCTGTTACAAACAATAATAATAAAACACTATTAATGTAATGTAGGAGTTGTTGTGTAAACATTTCAGACTCTTTTTTCATCTCATTTATATCCGGGTTCTGTCAGTCGGCTCTCAAATTTTCGGCAATAATTCATTCACTTTTCATTCAATTTTGTTATGATTTGCATTTAAGGCTTATTTTTATTCTCTCCCTTTATATTCATCGCTAAGAAAGAAGGGATCAACTAATTTGAATGAGAAGCTCAAACTTTTATACTCTTTTATGACAGATGAGGATATTGAGGATGCTTTTGAAAAATTAATGTTTAAAGTTTAAACATTAAAGTTGTGAAACATTATGAAACATATTTCTAAAAAAACCTTTCATAAAATGCAAATATATGTCCGACAATCTATTAAATCAATTCTAAATATGTCAGTGAGTAAGATAAGACCTTGGTCATACAACGTGATATTACGTTTATCTCGTATTATTGCTAATAAAACGCTTGAATTAATTATTTTGAATCAAAAAACAACTTTTTTCTGTTTAGCGAATAATTAAATGCATAAGAAATCATTGAAATTTTAATTAATTATTCGTCTTAAGCATAATAATCAGGAATAGTCTATTCCATAGAAGTAAACACAAGTTTATAAGTTTTCCCCGAAATGTTATACAATATTTATTGAACACTAATTCAATGCAAAGAAATGTGTGCTAATTCTGTGCCAATTCTGTGCCCAATAGGCAAATGTTTATTCAACAAAAATACTTATTTTTAAACATATTTTGTGCGAAAAAATTGTTTCCTTTCGAGAAAAAGATAAATTGATCTCAAATTATCACAAAAAGCCTAACGATTGAGTCTTGAGATAAGAGGAAAACCTTTTTCGACTCAATTTACTTGTTTTTAATGAATTAAATTAACAACAAATAAAAGGCTAATTATAGAAATGTTTTCAGAAGTTATAAATCAAATAAAAATTTAATAGTATTTCAAATAAAACAAAACTTCAGACTTTCCATTAATTGTGGCCTCAAATCGCTGAAGTAATATAATCTTTCAGATTTTGAAATCAATTTTATTTGAATCATAAATAAGTCATAATCTTTATGTCATTTAAAGTTAAGATTTAAATCAAAATTTTAGTCATTCCTTAAGACATGATTTAATAATTTTTAATATTTGAAAACAAAAACAACAAAATATTATAAATTTATGCGAAAGAAGTTCAAGGGATCAATGATGGCAATGAAGGCAGTGAAGGCAATTTCAATTAGTATTTTACGCCCAACTAATACCAAATATAGCTAATTATATGGTTATGTACTTGACTTATGTATACCCCTTGAGAACAATCACTCGATTCTCACAATTTGTTATAATTTTTGTTTTGTTTCTCATATTTGTTTGGATTTTCTCAGAAAAGGGATATAAGTGGCAGTAATGAAGAGGAATGGCTTACAATGGAGTATACAATACTTATTTGGGGAGAAAACGGCACTGATTCTGGTCAGTGGAATGAGCCCTCCAGAATCGCCCGGTGCTCCCTTGAGTCGAAGGTGTGCTCCACGTCTGACAACTACTTCGCCACAATGAACTTCGACTTTAAGAGATCACTGGACGCGGCGTTTGGGGTCATCGGCCAAACGGCTTACTTCATTCAAGGCTAGTATCGATTCAAATGTTAATTAATTTAAATCATAACTAAAGAACCCATTAATCAAAACCAAAGCATATAATCAAAAAAGAAAAGTAAACAATAGAAAAGAGGTCTTTAAGTTTTTCTTCAATCAAAGGGTATTTCAAATTTTATTACTTTTCCCAAATGGTTAGTACTTCTCCCAAATGATCACAAAATCATTGATCGTTTTCATGAAAAAATAATTTTAAAATAGTTTTCAAATCAAATCGATTGATAACCGGTTCCACAAATACATGCCTTTCAAGCCGTGAGAGTAATCGAGGTCTATATTCAGTCAGAAGATTAGGAATTCTTAAAAAATTGATTTATAATTGTTTGGATCGAAATTAAAATTCCTTGAAATTGGAGGCAAAACATTACAATAATTGAAGACTTCATGCCTTCAAAGTCTTAATGAATTCTTCAAATCATTTATTAATTGAAATATTTTTACAAATAATAATCATTTCGTGCATTAAATTACAGATTCCTTGTTTTATAACGTAAGCTATCGGACCCCATGTGTCCAAAACCCGTACCGGGAAGTGTTGGCTCAGTCGCCTCAACCTTTGCCAACTCGCGTGAGCGCCGGCTTCATAAGTGACGATCAAATAACACTCTTTGATCGCGAGTTTTACATCGATTTGACGAACAGCACAAACATAACGGCAGATGTTTTGATAGACGAAAATTGGGTCCTATCGCCGCACAACTTCTTCGAGGCCTGTCCACCATTGACCACTACATTGAGCTCTATTCTGAGTGACATATTCACAGACTCTCGGAGTCGTTCAATGACTGCCACTCTGTTGACAATAATAATAGCGATTTGTTTACTAATAATTATCGCTGTTTTGGCACTAATTGTTTGGATGAGTTTCCGACGGAAGACAATGAGAATTACCAGTAATGTGGAGAATGGCGACGGAAACAGTGATTCGCCCCTCCATGAAGAGCACCTCCTAAAAGGTGATTCAGCAAAAGTGGCCAACAATACAAACAGTTCCCCTAAAGAATCTCCAAATCAAGTAAGAGTTCCGCTGCAGACAAGTTGTTAGGAATACATAAATAACTTTTAATATATTTTGTGTTTCAAATCAAATGAGAAATCAATTGTTTGTCTGTATTTCTAACTTATTATTCATTTCTTTTCCCAATTATCTCAAGAACTCTGTTTGAAAAATATTAGACTCATCTGTGAAAAGATAAAAACTGTTTTGTGAAAAAGTGAGGTGAAGTTCAATGTTGTTCAGTGGTCTCAACACTATTCTGGGCTACACTTCCTAATAGACATTGTGTTTGTGATCAGAAACCGAAAAATATTGCCTGAATTGTGATTACCTGATGTGTTGTTCGCAGACATTAATAACACATAAAGACTCACAAAAGACATCCTATTCTTGGAATAATCAGTTCTAAGATTATTATCAATGCGTTTGAGTCCATGACTTACTTGTGTTAAAGAATTTGATTTCAAAAGAAATATAACATAACTTTTAATTAATACTTTGTTTTGAAATGTTTTGCATAAAATTATTCCAATTTTCCTAACATTTAGTTTTAATAATAATTGTTTTGAGACACGAAATAAACAACACTTTTATTTATTTTGTGTTTAATTGAGTATTTTAACGACAATTAAATGCTTTTTAATGATTCAATTGTTTTCAAAATATTTTCTTAAATTATAATAATTTTAAACCAATTCTTAGTTTTTATATTAAATAGTGATTTGTATTCAAGAAGTTTGACACTAATTGACAGCTCTTTTGATATGAATAACAAAATCTCTATTCTCTGATGGGTTTGTCTGAACGCAAACCTATTGAAAAATGTCACCGAAAGTTGAATTGATGTCAATATTGTACTCATCTCTCCATTCAGTCCCTTAACTCATGGCTGAAATTTTAATTTGATGTCTGAGCCGACAGTTGTTCAGTTGATTTTCAAATTTTATTTAACCAAATGTCAGTCACTTCTGAAGAATAAATACTTAATATTTTGATTGAAGTAAAAGTGATGTAAAACTGACACTAAATATATGGAAAACTTATTATATATTTATTGCAATAAAATATGTGTTGAATATAATGTCTTCGAATAAAGTAACGAATAAATGGTTTTTTGAGTGAAGAAAATAATTGGAAAAATTCACTGAATATCTCCTGATCTGCGAAAAAAAAAGTAAAGTTTTCTTCACTTGATTTTCATGAGAAATGAGATTTCAATCGTAATTTAAAATTTTGAAACTCTCTGTGAATTTTTGATAACATTGTTTGACACAAAATTATTCATCTATGAAAATAAGTTACCTTTTTTCTCACTGATAACTTCTCCGCTGGAATTCAATTATATTTGACCTAAAGATGAATCAAATCGATTGCACTCAAATTGTTATGCAATTTGGAAATCGAGAAAAAAGGTTAAAATATATTTCAAATAAGAGTTCAAACCATTTACTCGAATAAATAGTTTTTTGATTTAAATATTTAAATCATAAATAAATGTGTAAATCATTTGTAAAAATTATAATTTGAAATAAAAATTGATTAATATTTAATTTGCTCATTCAATTAATTAACTATTATTTCAATTGAAACCTAGCCTTGAATGCAATTAAAACAAACTAGCCATCGAAACGTTCTAGTTTTACGATGAACCTAGGCACAAAAAATTACACAAAAAAGCACATAAAGTGCAATAACTCTTTAATTGTCAAAAAGTAAGAAAAACTTAATTAAAATGATTTTATTATTATTATTACACAAACAAACTACTGATTAATTGATATTACAGTTACAGTAATAACTGTCGAACAATTTAATTTGAACTAATTTGAACTAGTTAATTCTTACTGGAAAATATACACTATCCGTTACTATACCTTACACTGTAATTAAGTCGGTGTAAATACTAATAAGAAATACTTAATTCGTGTTCAAATTACATCCGATTACTGTGAAAATGATTGACAAATCAATTGTTCATGCACATTCAATTCACTTAATAGCATTAACACTTGGCATTTAACTAACATAGCATAATAATTAGCATTTTTCGACATTAATACATCATAAAGACTCTGAGTATGAGTCAATGGAAGGCATTTCTTATGTAATTTCAAATAATTTCAATTTTTCTAAATATTAAATAATTATTTGATTTTTGGTTTCCTCAGGAAATTACTTATTTTATGGAACAAAAAACCACAAAAGGAATATGTTCATTAGTAAGCCAAATGGTCACCTAAACTCGGGTCCTGGTGACCATCTCAGAATCAGTTCATAT